>JAIPUU010000771.1:0-41469 GCA_020466095.1 Chlorops oryzae
ATTTAATGATCGAAAGACAGAATCGGTTAAAAGTGGACTTAGCAGGCTTACACTTTTAGCCGACGAATAGCAGAAAGCAGTAGCAAAAACCAATAAGAAAAAATATAATCAAAAAGGACCGTATTTTCATAGAAACTTTTTTGTGCTCGAAACAAAATTTCAAGGTCATTAAAAATAAATTTTTTTCCCAAATACCGAAATATAACACATATGGAGAATTCCACAGAAAATTATACTTTTGTCCCGCACAAATAGATAAACACTGTCCAACACTGAGTGCCTTATGTGAAAGCTGGTCTAATTACAGTTGTGTAAAATTTTCCTTTCAGCTTAAGTGGCATCCTACGATCGCAAAGAAAACCCGAATTTTCTTTCCACTTCATCCACCCGACTTCTACTCTATGTGCAATATCATCTGAACAATCCCCACCTTGATTTGTTATTGATCCTACGCACAGAAAAATATGACCACATAAAATCGATAAGATCCCCTTATTGAGCGACTTTGTACACAGAGAAAACGATACCACATAAAATGGAAGAAAAACAATAAGATTTCTCTCTGGTTTTTATCCAAGAAGATTGTCTTATTGAAACCACAGAGAAAAACTTATCGTTTATTTTAACGAAAAATTGAACGAAAAGTTGAGAAGATAACTTCTTAATTTTGATATGAATTCTTGTAAAAAACAAGGTCGATCCCTGCTCCAGCGAGCGTCGATTTTTTTTTTTTTTCGAAAAGTAGATAGTTTAGCATTTATTTTATTTAAAAAACTGAGAAACAAAAGATTTTTCCAATCTTTCTATGCTTAAAAAATTTCAAATAAAGTTCTATAGAAATTTCTTAAAAGAGGTTGTGCGTGACATTTTAGAAGGCGCGATGAAAGCAACTTATTTATGTATTGGTTGGCAGCTTACTTTCTGTTCCCCGTATTTTTCCTTTAAATAACCTGTTAATTTCTTCATTTTTCTACAAATTCTTTTGCCTGCTACAGGGTTCGAAATCGGTCCTTCCAGATTACAAATCAAGCACATTTCAACAACGCCAGATATGGTTTGAGCTTTCTAGTTTTATTATATCAACGCTTTGTATTTTTAAACAATGGAATGAAAACGGAATTCTTGTTTTTTTTTTTTAATCAATAAGTCTTGCTTTTTATATTAAAAAGGCTTCTTCTTAAAACGATTTTCTTCCAATAAGAAATCTTATAAAAACGTTATATTTATAAGAATGTCACATAATTTGATTGATATTGGCACCTTATTATTTGACTATATCAAGAAGTTTTCCATATTCTTCAACAGACATAACAAGATATTCACATGAAATATTTATTAATTTTTTTTTTCGATTCCCGGCACAGGCGAAACGGAGTGTAATGTTCCAAGCCTAGCACTGGTTTTTCAAAAATCGCATGTTAGTGGCAGCCACTTCAACCTACCTACCTACCTTTTAACTTTATGACAACCAAATTTATACAAAATTTATAAAATATTTTGGAATACATCACAAATTCCGTACATTTTTCGATTTTAAGAAATCTGTTATTTTGTCCCTACAAGTCATTTTTTGTTAAAAAGATCCCTAAAAATTTTTAAGGAAATTTACCTACAATTGCCAGCACTACAAACAGATGAATGGCTGTCAAACCAAATCCTCTCAATGGCGATATTGTTGTGTGAACGCTTGGATTTCGATATGGATTTCACGAAATCCAATTGCCGAAATCCCGGGGTAAAAACCCTCCCCATTGAGAATAAGAATTATAAATTTTATATATAAAACGAAAAAAGAAATTTCAGACAATGGGCCAAGCTGACGCAAGAAGAATTGCATGAACTGTCGCCTACTCGGCAATTCGTGCAAAAAATATAAAACAAGTTGAGTTGTGTCATAGGACACCAGATAAGAACGAAGTTCATTATGGTATTTATAAATGTTAGTAAATATAATTCGCAGCAAGGTTTTTCGCAAAACTCAATTGTTTTTATTAATCGAAAAATATATGTATACAAGACGGCTGTTTGTTGTTTTCAACTGTTTTTAACAAGCGAAAATGCGATACAATATATTCTGCTTAGCTGCATTCAATTATTTTCCAGACAATTTTATGCACTTACGCGAAAAACGCACCTACCCGAAATTTTTTTCTGTATTTTTGAGTAACATATCAGAATGTCTTTAACAACACTTGAATTCTTAAAAGAACGCCGTCCAAATATTAATTTTATTAACAAACAAGTAAGAAAGCTAAAGTCGGTCAAGCCCGACTTTGAAATACCCAGCGTCCCGACGTTATGAGCGCACTATGTTTTGCTTCTCTATTTATGGGCGTGGCAGTGGGAGGGCCACATAAATTATTTCCCTACACCTTTCATTCGTCTTGGTCAACCTATGTTGCGAATTTGAAGCTTCTACGCCTTTTACTTCACAAGTTACGATAAGCCCTTATTTGTGGGCGTGGCTCACGGAGGGCGGCGTCCATTTTTTTTCCAGGATATGTCCCTTTTTGTTGAGTGGTTCGCAAGTTACAAGCATTTTACTGAAAACACAATAAATTCATTTGTGGGCGTGGCAGTGGGCGGATGTCTCCCATTTTTACTTAGGATCATACTCGGATCCCGATATACCTGTGTGAAAAATTTCGGCTTGGTTGGTCCAGCCGTTTCAAAGGAGATCCGGCCACAGACGGACCGACAGACAGACGTGCATGTGTAAATCGATTCAGTTTTTGATCGTGATCAAGAATATATATATATGTCTATATCAGAGACCTCCACGCCATAGAAAAATTTTTCTCGCTCACTTCACACGTATGCCTTACGCTCTTTCTTTAGTCGGTAGCAATCGCCCGACGAAAACACTTCGAGCGGATCTGCGCAACTTTTTTTTAAAAAACACTTAAAAAATATTTTATCAAAATGAAATGCAAAGCCTACTTTATGATCCCCACTGCTTTTGAGAACATGCTTTGGGTTATATGTGGGAAGTCATTTAAAACAAGGAATGAATCTTTTTTAAGAAAACATGTTGATAGTCAACATTCTGAGTTCAATAAAATCCATGGCGTGGAAAGGGAAAAGGTTTTTAAAGATAAAAAAGAATCTGTATTGCAAAAATTTAAACTGTGGATTTCAAGAATCGAAGAAATAGAAAATGTAAAAGTAGCTAAAATAAAACAAAATGATTTGAAAATGTCTTTGTCTAACTTAATTTCTTATGATATTATCAAATATGGTAGACCTTTTTCAGATAGAAAATTTTATTGAGCGCACGCAATTATTGTTGAAATTTTTTTCAGCGCATTCGCTCTCTTGCTCACTAACACAAATGCCCTTCCCATTTTGGAGATGCCTGGTCTATATCTACGGAGCTTAGTTCTGGCTGTTACAAGATTCACACAAAACGAATATATACTGCTTACGCTGGGTATAAAACAGGCATCTCCAAAATGGGAAAGGCATTTGTGTTAGTGAGCAAGAGAGCGAATGCGCTGAAAAAAATTTCAACACTAATTGCGTGCGCTCAATAAAGTTTTGAGTTTCCATAACTTGTTAGTAAAAAATAAAATAGTTTTCATAAATCGATGAAATATAAGATTACTAGCGTGGAAAAACTTAACAAATAACAAATATTCGGCTATATAAAGGTGTCATGTTCAATGCATTTTTCAATGCCTACCACACCGCCACAGTTTCTTATCAAAAGAATACTTTTTAAATGTTTTGCGCTGCTTTGAACAAATGTATTTCAAATCTGAAAATATAATATTTGTTCACAAAAATAAGTTGATGGGAAAAACGATAAAAGCCTTAAAGAAATTTCTCAAAAGCATTTGGGATCATAATGTAGGCTTTGCATTCCATTTTGATAAAATATTTTTTAAGTGTTTTTTAAAAAAAGGTTGCGCAGATCCGCTCGAAGTGTTTTCGTCGGGCGATTGCTACCGACTAAAGAAAGAGCGTAAGGCATACGTGTGAAGTGAGCGAGAAAAATTTTTCTATGGCGTGGAGGTCTCTGGTATAAAAACAAATAAGTACTTTGACTTACTTTCGCTACTTGAACGCATACGCTTATTACAAGTAATCGGACTCACAGGGTTGCATTTAAGTCACACATTTCCTATATTTCTGTCAACCTGTCATCGAAATTTCAACTCTGATTTCCTTTCTTAAAAGAAGTGAGTTCGTTACTTCCTTTCAATTTACTTTAACCGCGTTGAGCCCTCAAAGTGCCAAGTTAGATAAGCAGAATATACTGGAACTGAAAAAGCATACGTGTAAAGGGTTTTCCATCGCAAATGAGATAGTCTCGAAAATGCGAATTTTCATACATAAAGATGTTTTAAAGTATCGATATTTTTCACACCGATATTACATCCGCAGCCCCCGGAGTACAGACGATGATTTTAAATATGTTTTAATTATGTACGAATTAACGGATACTTTGATAGCGCAAAAAAATTATAAGCTACCTAAAATGCCCTTATATATTTGCAAAAACTTACTAATCGGAGTTATTCTGAAAACGTTCAGTCTGGCAGCACCACATATTGTTTTGTTTTGTTTGAATGCATTTATGCTTGTATGTGTCTGTGTAGTTTCTGAATTTAATAATTAATTGTTTTTTCGGGATATCGTCGGAAATAAGTGTCGCCTAAAAAAGTATAATATCTCGGCCGCATCAGCAAGTCATTTTACGTAAATATATGTATATTTCTTTCTTTTTGCAAAGGTTATTATACCCTTTTTTGCGAACTTCAATTTAGGTAACGCGGATTTTATAGCGGTTTTTCACTTTTTCTCGACTAGGTCCCCTGTCGCTATCGTTTCATAAAGAACTTCGTTCTAATAACACTAGTTTAAAACAAGTAAGAAAGCTAAAGTCGGTCAAGCCCGACTTTGAAATACCCAGCGTCCCGACATTATGAGCGCACTATGTTTTGCTTCTCTATTTGTGGGCGTGGCAGTGGGTGGGCCACATAAAATATTTTCCTTCACCTTTCATTCCCCTTGATGAACGTATGTTGCGAATTTGAAGCTTCTACGCCTTTTACTTCGGAAGTTATGAAAAATCTTCATTTATGGGCGTGGCAGTGGGCGGGCCACATAAATTTTTTTCCTACACCTTTCATTCGCCTTAGTGAACCTATGTTGCGAATTTGGAGCTTCTACGCCTTTTACTTCGGAAGTTACGAAAAATCTTTATTTGTGGGCGTGACAGTGGGCGGGCCACATAAAATTTTTTTCCTACACCTTTCATTCGCCTTGGTGAACCTATGTTGAGAATTCGAAGCTTATACGCCTTTTACTTCGGAAGTTACGAAAAGTCTTCATTTGTGGGCGTGGCAGTGGGCGGGCCACAAAAAATTTTTTCCTACACCTTTGATTCGCCTTGGTGAACCTATGTTGCGAATTTGAAGCTTCTACGCCTTTTACTTCGGAAGTTACGAAAATTCTCTATTTGTGGGCGTGGCAGTGGGCGGTCTACATAAATTTTTATTCCTACACCTTTCATTTTCCTTGGTCAACCTATGCTGCGAATTTGAAGCTTCTACGCCTTTTACTTCACAAGTTACGATAAGCCCATATTTTTGGACTTATTTGTGGGCGTGGCTCGAGGAGGGCGGCGTCCATTTTTTGCCAGAAAATGTCCCTTTTGGTAGCTTACCAGCACACCAAATATCAATGAAATGTGTTGAGTGGTTCTCAAGTTACAAGCATTTTCCTGAAAACACAATAAATTAATTTGTGGGCGTGGCAGTGGGCGGATGTCTCCTATTTTTACTTAGGATCATACTCGGACCCCGATATACATGTGTGCCAAATTTCGACTTCATTGGTTCAGCCGTTTCGGAGGAGATCCGACCACGGACGGACGGACAGACGGACAGACGGACAGACGGACAGACGGTCAGACGGACAGACGGACAGACGGACAGACGGACATGTCTAAATCGATTCAGTTTTTGATCCTGATCATTTCTATATATATTTTTCTATATCTCCGAAGTTTAATTCTCCCTGTTACAAGATTTGCACAAAACTAATATACCCCGCTTACGCTGGGTATAAAAATAGCAGAGAATAATGGTTTTAAGACTAAATTGGGGTCGCTGATCACGAAAATGACTCTACTCAAATTCAAAATGCTTCAGGAAAAAATCGTGGAACATGTTTTTCAAACCTAGCGCCTAGAAAATTGAAAATTCTCCGGCAGATCCGGTAACTGATCCAAATAAGGCCATGCGATGCAAATAAAAACATTCGAAATCAATTCGATTTCAATAGAAATTTATTCTATGTCCAGGCGAACAACGATATTGCATGGTAGGTAGGTAGGTTGAAGTGGCTGCCACTTAGGCCTTTTATTGGCCCATTGTGATACCACGGAGATTTTCTTGTGTTTGTGTGAGTGTATGTCTTTTTATGTAGTGTGCCCCTAACATGCGATTTTTGAAAAACCAGTGCTAGGCTTGGAACATTACACTCCGTTTCGCCTGTGCCGGGAATCGAACCTCGGACCCTGGGATCAAGAGCAGAGCACGCATCCCCTACGCTATTCCAGAGCCACCCGATATTCCATAATTTCAGAAATTTTCGAAACAAATCTGACATTTAAAATTGAGGCAATTTCAATTTCGTTCTGCAATTGATTACTTAAATCATATAGTACTATAGATGGCACTTGGCAAAAAACGTGTGTGTTGAATTGAATTAGCACGCCCCCTGAAAATTCCGGTTCCGGTCTAACAAATATATTATAATCTTGTAACATGAACTTAAATTTCTGTTAAAAATCAGATATATATAAAGTGTTAATCAATGGTTTTTCATAAGACATTTTTGAGAAAGCGTGCACAGTCGGCAAGGAGCATGATATCGAATTGCGAAAGCCGCGGTTAACTGCGAAACAAACACATCGCAACAACGTCGTCACTGATTCAGTTGAAGATTACTTTCGCATAACCACACCGAGAGAAAAAGGTAGTTATATTAACTGAAAAAGCAGGTTAAAATAACCGAGTTCACCGTTAATTCTTAGCTTATGTGTAGTAGCGGTCGATTCAACAGTACAAACACAGTCAATAGGGATATAACTACCTGATGGTTGATATAACTGTCTCGCGGTTAAATCAACTGTCACCAGCGACTGGGAAAAAAAATTTATTTTTTGCTTTGACTTTTTTTTTACCTTCTTTTATTAATATTTTTTTTTTATTAAATTATTATATTTTTTCTTTATTTATTTGTTTCTTTTTAAATCTTTTTCTCTTTCATCTCTTTAAATTTTCTCGCCTCGGCCGAGCCTTGAACCGCTGACCACACCAGATCGCTGGGCGAACGTCTTAACCATTACGCTAAACGAACGAATTTAATTTGTTGGTCAAAACGCTCACTTGAGCTTATGGTTGCAAAATTTTTTGCTTGAAAATGAACCATTAACAAAAATTAAATAAATTAAAATCTTAAAAATTTAGGAGAAAATTTTTGCCTTAAAAAACAACTACACTCTGAACAAAAAAAAAAACTGTAATTAAAAAAAAAAAATCCAGAAAAATTCCCGCCGCCAGCAGGGATAGAACCCCGAATCTCACGACGGTCAACTCACAGCTTAAACAACTGAGCTATTGAAACCTCCGGAGACGGTTGATCAGAATGCGAGCTTATACGTCTAAGTGAACGAAAGCGAATTTGAACATAAAAAGTGACTATTTTTCAACTGTTGATTTGACTTCCTTTTCCAGTGCATTTAACGGGGAATACAGTTAATTTGACCACTCTTACTTTAACTGTTCTAAGTGGTTGATTTAACAGTTCTTATTTCTCTCGGTGCATATACGTACCATACCTTGATACTTTCATCGCTCATCTTCATGATAGGTTCCTCAATCATCGCAATATCCTATCAAATTTCGATTGCTTGTTCCCAAATAAAATGAAAGCACTCGATATAGAGTCTTGTGTTCAATTATTTACACAATACTCTTCTATCTTGAACAATGACAGTCCTAACTTCTGGATCAGTGAAGTTCAACTTGGGCATCGACGCATTTCTGGTATGGATATAAAAAATTCACTTGATGCGCTTGATATTTGCAACACAGATGCATTTCCGAACATCCATCAAATCCTCCGCATAATGGCAATTTTACCCGTCACTACTGCTACAAATGAAAGGTCTTTCTCAACATTGCGTCGTCTCAAAACATACCACAGATCGACAATGTCTGAAGATCGACTAAATGGCCTAGCCTCACTGAATATACATCGTGAGGTTGAAATTGACGTGGAAACGTGAAACACTTTTTTCTGTGCCTCGAAGGGTTTCTTTGTTACATGAAACTCACCAAAACTGAATTGTTTTAATAAAGTCATTCAAATCGTTACTCTTAATTTTTAACCACTTGTTTTGATGAATAGAAAAAAACCCCACCCCCCTTGGACAATTCCTGCGCACGGGCCTGATACGTAAGTCTGTCTACAGTATAGGGAAAATTACTTTCCACTATTTGACATGTTTTTCGTCAAAATGATCAAACCAAAAAAAAAAATCCCTTAAAACGGGAAAAAATCCATCAATTAGGCATCACTGTGGGACAACCGAGTATGTGATAAATTTTCAGTGCTGCCCGTTTTTCAAGTAAATGTAGAATTCGATTATTTTCGGTAGAAACATTAGGGGCATTCACAAGGAAGGTGGAGTTTCGTCGCAAAAAGTCGATGTCGGAAAATTTCCGATGAATTTCTGATTTTAACAAGCAGTCGTAATTTGTTGTTTTTGTTTTGCTTACAAATAAAATTTCCGACAGTGTAGACTTTTTGCGACACTCCCGAGCGTGTTACTTTTCGCGTTGTAATTTTGCAACATAAAATGGTGTTGCCAACATTTTTTAAGAGCTTAAAAGCCTCTTTTCCCCCTTTATTGGTTTATATTGAATAAGCAAGTAATAGTCATGTAAAGTTTTTATTATTGTATAAATAAATATTTTCAAAATAAATAAACGCTTTCTTCACTGGTTTGCTCACAAAGAAACTTTTTACGATGTTGCAATTTTGCGATTTTCCGATTTTCCGACGTTTAAAATTCCCCTTGTGAATACCCTTATTGATTCTACAGTGTTGTAGCACCTCAAGTTTCGATTTCAATTCGTTATTTGAGTATTGAATTTACCCATTCCTACCAAGTGGGCGTAGAAAGAAGGCAGATGCTCTTAAAGGCAGTGGCGTTAAATAATAAATTGTTTAAAACAAGGTAAAATCTAAGTACAAATTTGTAACGTGCAATTTTTTTTTTTTTTAACTTGGTTGAATCGAAGTCAAATTTTCATCATTTGATGAATTTGATTAATTTTTTATGTATTTTTATTTTATGGAAAAAACCTATCTTACTCAACTATTCTTACCTTAACCCTGTAACGGAAATCTTCATCTAAGACCCGAAAACCCTTTTCCTTTCGTTCTTATTATTGATTTTAAACTGAATTTTTCAATTTACTAGTATACCCTGCTTACGCTGGCTATAACAATAATTAGAGTAAATATAACTTCAATGCTGTACAGTTAAATGATTTTATTGAAATATAAGATTGAATTAAAAATTATTTGAATTTGATATTGAATAACTCTTTTCTTGCGTAAAACACCTTCATTTTCATTTCTTATCTCATAATATGTACTTCATTACAGTTTGTTCTATAGTCTATAAAAAAAGAAGAGCTTCGTGAAAGAGTACATATAGAACGAAGCAAACTTTTTAACGCTTCCTGGTCGTAAAATCGTATCCAAAAACAGGATTTTTTTTTTAACAGAAAAATTCACGAGCCCTATATCTTTCATTGGTAAAAAGTAGTCGCCAACTTTTTCGGTTCAATTTTTTGTAACTGACCACTAAATTTTAAACGCGATTTACCAAAAAAAAAAAACAAATTTGTCATATAGAACACAATACTTTACGAAAAACGATATGTATTTAGAAAGGAAAAATTATGTCGAGCTATATAACTTTTAATAGTTGAGCATTTTTAAACATTTTTGGTTGTAATTATACAAATTACGTCTTAAAGGAACTTTGAAAAATTCCCGGCTTCTAGAAGTACAATGGAAACAGTAAGCAAGAAAAAAATGAAATGAAATCTGCCAAAAAGACGTAAGAAACATGGTTATCCTCGAAAAACTCTACTCAAAAGTTTTTACAAAAACCGTTCTTTTCCTGTAAAATTAAATTTTTTTTTTTACAAAGCTCGCAACTTCTACCTAGATTTTATTAACAAAACTCATTAAAAAACAGAGACTTAAAAGAGTCTGCTTAGGTGCTTTTAGGAAGGTTTACGAATTCGCACGTAAATTGGAAGCCGGTCAAGCTATTTGGCTTTATGTCATGCGACAGATCACTTTTAACTGGAAGTATTCTGGCAATTTTGTCTTGTGTGGCATTGAATTTCGACACGAACAATTTCATGTGGTAATCGACACAAAATATGACTCACAGTATTTTCATTGCCATTAGAAAAAATTCGTTTCGTAGAAGTGCTTTGGTTTTTCAAACAATATGTATGTAAGTATATCCCCTTTTGATTCCGAAATAACACCCAAATTATATTATATCATAATTTAACTCTGAATTCTCTAACGTGCAATATTTAAAGTTTTTCCGGAATTTGAACACTAAGGCCTCCGTTCGGGCAGAGGAGTGTATAGAGTGACAAATATTTAAGGATATGTGTTAGTCTGGACTGATCAAAACTTAAAACTTCCTGAGTTTGTAGTTATTAACCTTTTGTAACCTTTTTTGTATTCTATTTTTCGCTTTTATTAGAACGTAAGTAAAATCGCGCTCAAAATAAGAAAAAATGCCTCCAAAGCTAGACTCAAAAAATAAAATTGTTAGCTCGCTCTCTTTGTTACATGTGTACTTCGCATCTTGTTTACCCATAAAGCGGAGCGTTATTTTCTTTTTTTAAGTTTTTTTATTATGCGGAGCACATGCGCTTTTGAAATTACTCTTTTATGCACGCCGAGAGCTCCATCGAAACCAACGGCGAGAAAGAACGGAGTCATTCGCTTTATGAAGGCGCAGCGCCAGTCTGCTCCAAAGAGCAAAGCCCAATAGCTGGTGGCTTCACTCCAACCCATGCTAATACTGGATGTGTATGTGTCTGCATACCGGCAGACAAAGTCGAGCTAAACGAAGAGCCAGAGCCGTCGTTACTGCTGTACTTCGGCCACGTTCATTCATTTAGTCTTCGCCGAGCACTGAGCAAAAGTAAGACGAAGGCATTTCGCGATTTTTTTCGAATCACGCTTAGCATTCGAGTTCGGAATTCTTTCGAGTCGGTACCCAAAATTTTTTTGCTACTCTCATCGCTACTTTTTATTGTGCGTTATACGAGTAAAACCAGCCGGTGGCAAGACCAAGGGGCGCGCGCGCGTTTTGCCCAAGCCTTCACGTTTTTCGTCAAAATACAATATACATAAGTGTCGTCTTTAAGCGAGGATGCTCCATGACGTCTGTGCCGAAGCTGTCGTTTTTATGCTTTTACAATCATTGCTTGGCTGCGTATGCAACAGAGCTGCAATCAAAGAAAAAGTAAACAGTTCTGCTCTTGTCGTAGTGTCTGAGTTTCCCGTTTGCGTTCCTTCTTGATCAATTAGCTAAATTCAGGAGCAAAGTTTAAAACGGAACAAATGCAAAAGGGCTTTTGGTGAAAATAAAAAAAGTTGAATTTCATTGCAAATCTGAAGAAAAAAGAGAATATATCGTATAAATTACAACTGGAATTATCTTATAAAAAAAAAAAAATCGAAGCAACACGCGCTGCGTGTATCAATAACAACGTTTATGGCGAATATGCATTTTTTTTTTTGTCGCCCATTATGTTAACAAATAGTGAAATGGAAAAGTGTTTAACGTGATACAAGGTATTAAAATGGAAAAGTGTGAAATGTTATACAAAATTAATTTTCTTATACAAGTACGATACCTTTAAAGTTTAAAACATAAATGTGCTTTCAAAGTGGTTTTTGAGGTTGTAAAGAACGATCAATTGTGGATTTAACTTAGGAACACTCATACTTTCCCAACATGTTTAAAGTTTTTGTATGGTTATTATAGTCTAGTCGAATTTGAGACATATGAGCCAGAAAGTATTGAGCTAATTTTTGTTGCGACTTGTCAACTTCTCAATAATTACAAGACTGTCCCAGAAATAACTGTCCTTTTGTTTTTTTTTTTTTATTGCAAAAAAACCAGATGTTTTTTTAAAAATTCTTTCAGTTTATTATTAAGTGAACATTAAAAAATAAATAAAAATTTTAACTACACTGAAAAAAATACACTTAAAAAAATTATACACTTTTTTATTAAGGTCCTCCGTTAGGTTTTTTACCGACCTTTCGTTCTCCTTAGTGTATGCCCGACGCCATTTATGTCGAAATATTTCGATGTTCTTCGCAGTTTGTTTGGTCTTCTTAAGGTTCCTTTTCATTAAAGCCCAATATTTATCGATTGGACGAAGTTCGGGGCAATTCGGAGGATTTGCTACTCTTGGTACCACAGTGACATTATTGGCTTGGTACCAATCCATCGTTCTCTGGGCGTAGTGAGATGTTGCTAGGTCAGGCCAAAATAGTACTGAACCTTGGTGTTGACGTATAAAAGGCAGCAAACGCCGGTCCAGACACTCTCTGATGTAAATTTCGGTGTTGATTGTGCGATCCGTCTCAAATTCCTTACTTCGAAGGCCACATTTGCAAATGGCCTGGCACACCATGTATTTCTTTGGAAATTTGGTATGTTTTTCGGTGGTAAATTTAGAGGATGCTCCACCCCTTCTAACCGCAGTATAATATCCGTGTTCAGGTAACTGCTTGAAATCCGCTTTGCAATACGTTTTATCGTCCATGTGCGTGATCATCAAATTTGGGCAGGTAATCGCGATACAGTTTTCGAGCACTCCTCTTGGCACTTTTTGTACTTTATAGCTCCTTAGGTTGTAAAGTTTTTTAAGCCGTTGAACACTTGACTTCGATGTTCCCGCTTTTGCTGCCATATCACGAACCGAAGTGCCTGGATTCTGAGATATGAATATGTTGCTATAGATTTAACACTTTTTTATAAATAGCCTAAAAACAAAAGGACAGTTATTTCTGGGACAGTCCTTATAACTTCGCACATGCTCATTGTAAATCTAAACACCCTCTGAGTTCGAATTTTCTACAGCTTTCAGTGCGGGAATACTAGCATTCGTTTTGAATTTTTTTTTTTTTTTAATTAAATAACTTTTTTAGCGCCGCTATTTATGGACATGAATGTGTGCGGAATATCTCAAATTTTGGTTCGTTTCTATAATAAACGACTTATTTACATTCAACAACCTAATAGATTATTAGAAAAGGGCTTTTTGAATTTTCTGGGCTTGTTTACCGAGAAATTGTACTTTTTTCAGTATTCCTTGCAGAAAGACCCAAAGCTCTTGGCCTGGTACAGTTTTAAAATTAGATCCTTGTCGGAATGATATCTGTAGACTAAAAACCATCTTTAATCAATCACCGAACGCTGTTTTCCACCAGTGCTAGCACAAGACCTAGACCTAATGTTGACAAGCTTTATTTCGCGAGGATCTCTGATGGCGCATTTGTAACCTTAATAGGCAAATTGGAGCTGATAATGCAAAAGTGGCTATGCATCTTCATTTGAGTTCCAATTATATAGCATGTGGCACCTCCCAAATAACTTTTCTTTATAGCATTTAAGCTGAAGAATTCTGTTTTAAATAAAAAAAAAATATTATTGATTCTGGTCCGACTACTCAAAAGATTCTTTTAACCACCACATGTGAGAAATCTAAAGTCGATCAAGCCCGAATTTGACACACAGTAATTGGAGTTGTTAACTTTTGTGATTTGTTTAAGACATAATGGGATTTCTTATTTATTGACATGCCAGTTTAGAAACACCAAATTCCACGGCTAGTCGATTGGCCGAAATGTCTTGCTCCAATTTGCTTAAGATGGAACATTTTGCATTGATATGATACACTGCCGCTCAACTGATTAAAGTTGTAGTTTTTTTATTGTACATGCCTTCCTCCATATCTCAATATACAGTAAATTTTTTTTTTTTAATTTATATGATTTGAAACGCTGTACATATACGCTCAATTTGGGTAAAAAATTTATCGAAGAAAATGATCGGTCGCGAATTTCCTTGTGATTTTTATTTGAAGCCTTACCACAGAACTTTCAAAAAAAAAAAAAAAATGGCACGTGGAAAGCCGTTAACGGAGCTGGAAAAGGTCAAAATTAAAGGACTTCAGGAATCATTCCAAAATAGGTAAAAAATTTGGGCGGACCCAAAATGTCGTCAGTAGTTTTTGAGAAATGTGTCCCGCTATGGGAAAAACATGAGGCGGCACTTTTCCGGAAACCAGAGAAGCCGATAGACTAGCCATTATTAGAGCGGCGTCGATACTCCCGATTATTTTTGCATTTTATTGTGTCCTGCGAACATTCAAATATTGTAAATTGACACAAAAATTAACCTATCGGAGGCAAAAAAAGAACCAAAAATCAAACGGTTTCCCCATTTTTACTCTGAAAAGTAAACAAAAAAGTTAAGTTTTTAGGGTTTCATGTGAAGGCAGAATCTTAGTAAACTTTTCTGTAGATTTTACTTTATTGAGTGTATATATCTATGTACATACATACATTCGCAAGTTCCTTAAGATTAATGTTTAAGGGCGTGGCTGTAGTCGGATATCACTGATTTTCAATTAGGATCGTTCTCGGGGCCCAAAAACCTGCGCTCTAAATTTCGACGTGATTGGTCCAGCCATTTGGGAGGAGGTCCGACCACAAAATTTTAGTTTGAGATACTGTCAGACTTGAAGAAGACTGCGTTAACATGTTATAGATATTCCCCGCGGTAGCACTTATATCCCTGCAGTAAATGCGGGGCAAATTGACTCCTATGTCTACAGTTCATTTTCCTCGACCATTTATGTTTAAAATTTCTTGTACGAGAAAAAAATTTATAAATGCGATTATTTGAAATTTAAAAATAATTAAAAGTAAAAAACTGTTCTACGCTCAGGGATGATGATAATTATTTCAAGAAACCTTACAAATTAAGCTTACGGAACTAATTATTAAAATTTATTAAAATTAATAAATTGACCCTATTAATAAAATTCTGTTAAGAGCAGTTTTCTGTACGTGTAACAGGTCACTTAACATACACTAGCAATCAAATGAATAGGTACACTTTTTCTTTCTTAATTAATGTATATTTTCTTAAAAATTAGACGCTGGCAACTCTAGTTTCTTAAGTTATTTTATGCACAAGACTCTCTCCTTTGAATACATGAAGAAGAGGAATGTCAAAACTAGACAGTTATTCGCCTTTTCTAACAATTCCCCAATCTACTCAAAAACGTGCTTCTGAAAGTACATAGAATAGGTACAACATTAACAATTGCGTTTTCTAGCAAATTTTAGAGGTAACTTAATGGTTTTTGAATTTTTTCGTACAAGTGAAATAATTTTGTTAATTTATATAGAAAAATGGGTCGCGGAAAAGTTCAAGCTTACCGAGATGAGGGCCTTTCTCTTCGCACCATTGCTACAAAAATAGGCAGACGTCACAACGTTGTAGCTAATTTTGTACGTAATGCGAGTACCTACGGAAGTAATATGAAAGGTCGCATTCCGAATGCAATTTCACCTGCTCAGAGGCGATTAATTATAAGGAACGCATCAAATTCCCATGACACTGCGAACAAAATCAGGGAAAAATCGGGAGTCAAAGCCAGTACAAGCACTGTTAGACGCGTTATTCAAAGGGCTCAGAATCTGAAACGTCTAAAAATAAAGAAAAAACCACCACTTAATCCATCACGAAAAGAAATACGACTGCTTTTTGCTCAAAGTCATAAGACGTGGAAAAGTGAGTGGCATCGCGTTGCTTTTTCTGATGAAAAAAAGTTCAATTTGGAAGGACCCGATGGTTACAGCTTTTATTTTCATGATCTACGCAAAGAAGAGCACTACCTTAATCGACTTCATAGATGTGAGGGCGGAGTTATGGTGTGGGGAGCAATCTCTTATTTCGGAGTAAGCGAGCTGCAGTTTTTGTCGTCGAGAATGAACTCGAAATCCTACATTGGCGGGCTTGAGAAAGCTTTCCCACAATTCTCTAGCATTTTTGGACCACTCTCTTGGACTTACCAACATGACAATGCACCAATTCACACCGCTCGATTGGTTAAAAGTTGGATAAACACCCAAAAAGTTCCTTTACTGGAGTGGCCTCCATACTCTCCTGACTTAAATATCATCGAAAACGATTGGGGCTGGCTTGTAAGAAAAGTTTACGAGTCGGGAAGGCAATTCGAAGACAAAAAATCATTAATTGAGGCTATTAAGAAAGCTTGGAACGAAATAACACTCGATTATTTACGGCAACTGTATGATTCAATTCCTCAGAGGATTTATGAGGTTATTTTGAACCATGAAGGAAGTACTCATTATTAAAACTAATTCAGATTTGCATTAATTTATATTGTCTGGATGAAATTTTTGTTTAAATAAAGCAGTGAGTTGTCATTTTTAGTTTAAATCCTTTGTACCTATTCTATTGAGTCCTTTTCAGAAGCACGTTTTTGAGTACATTTGGGGAAATTTTAGAAAAGGCGAATAACTGTCAAGTTTTGACATTCCTCTTCTTCATGAATTCAAAGGAGAGAGTCTTTTGCATAAAATATCTTAAGAAACTAGAGTTGCCAGCGTCTAATTTTTAAGAAAATATACATTAACTAGCGTTACCCGGCGCGCGTTGCTACGCCCCAAATTGAAAGTCGATTTAATGGAAACTCAGTAGTTTTATTGCATATGATAATTATAATATTTTACTTCGTGACAGACAGATTTCAAACTTCTTAATTTTTTTAAATTCAATAAAAAAAAACCTTCAAACTGGTTCCAAAGATCAATTTACATTTGTCCGTCTACATCTTTGGAATCTCAGGCGACTCCTGGAAAAAGAACTAATTTCCTTATAGTATTGTAGGATTGCCAAAGAATCTATACAATTAAAATATCTTTAAAAAATCCTCCATATTGAATCTGGATATAGTATTCGAATGTATCCTTTGAAATCTTTTGAATTTCATGTCACTCTTGAAACCAAAAAGATGACAGTTTTCCTTACAGGATTGTAGGATATACCAAATGATCATCTACACAATTAAAAACATCTCTATTAAATAGAAATTTTGAATTTCATGCGACTCCTGGAAAAAGGACTGATTTCCTTACAGGATTGCAGGATTGCCAATGGATCTATACAATTAAAAAACCTTTAATAAATCCTCCATATTGAATCTGGATGTATTATTTGAATGTATCCGTTGAAATCTTTTGAACTTCAGGTCACTCTTCAAACCAAAAAGATGACAGTTTTCGTTACAGGATTGTAGGATATGCCAAACCAACATCTAAACAATCAACATTTAAGGAATTAAAAAAAATCTCTATTAAATAGAACTGCGTTTATAACTTTAATCTTCTGCCCACATCCAAACGCAAGTTCAATTTAACTCGTTATTTGTGGGCGCAGCAGCTGCCGCTCATCTATAAGAAAATTACAAAAAAAGTCTTTTCACCCATTTTCTACCCTTCCCCCTTTCCTTCTTTTCCCCTTTTCTCACTCTTCTTCCTTTTCCACCTTTCCCTCTCTCTTCCCTCTCACCCCTCTTTCAAATATTGAAAATTAAAGCTTTGCAAAATTTCGGGTCATGGTCGTGGTCCGATTATAACCGCAATAAAGCAGGCATTCTTTCAAAGTTATACCGTACATACATATAACTACGCATTACCAGCTTTAAAACGATACCCACTTCACAATTTCAGGATAAGTGGTTAAAAATTTGCCAATTTCTCTGCGTACTACCCATCCAATTTTTTGCCACTATTCCAGTTATATCAAGGAAATCTTAACAAACATTTTCACCTCAGTACATCACCTTTTTTAAATATTTTTTAAATTTTCAATTTTCGCGGTTTGTGGTAGTCATTCTTTTAAAATTATAGCCTACATATATCTACTCGTAAATAGCTTTCCAACGATACCCATTTCACAACTTAAGCATAAGTGGTTTAAAACTTACCAATTACTCGCGAACTACCTCATCTAGCGGTATGAAATAAACCTATAAACCTTCTCCACTACCTACTAAGTATACATACCAATTTTCATAAAAATCGGTCGAGCGGTTTCGGCGTCCATCGATCACAAATATACAAACATCCATTTTTATATATATAGATTAAGAAATAAAATGTGTACCTATTCATATGATTGCTAGTGTAATATGTGTGTAAACTCCTGTAGTGTTTTTCTATTAAAATAGCACAGACTTCTTGAATTGATAAAGTGCGCTTCCCAAAAGAAGTGGCCCTATATCCGGAGAAGATAGGGCACCTACTCAATAAGTGATGTGTGTCTTCCACTTCATTTAAATTGCACAATGAGCAAACAGCAGAAGTATTTCTTAGAGAAGGAAGTGATTATAAACTTAGCAAGCTACCTGTAGCTTTCAAAATAAAACTTACCAAATAGGCCGAAGGTACAGTCACGAAAGTAAACAGAGGCATCATATCGTAGATGGATACAGATCATGCAGCTGCGAGTTTCTAGCACTTTGAGGTAGATTTTCATGTTCCATAGAACTTAATAGGTCAATGGTGCGTTTCTGATAGAATAGCAGATCCGATCTCCAGATCTCACAGTCAAAAACAATACCAACTTCCCAGTGATTTCCAGTGCGGTACCAAATAAGTATTCGCACGAAGTGATTCTTCAGCTAACATCCGAGGAAGTCGACCCAAAACTTTCCTAATATAGCCGAAATGTATTCCTAATTTTTCCAGAATCAGCGACGGCAGTCCTGTGTTGATAGAAAGCATGTAGTTTGGCGTGATTTTGGGATAGATATAGAATTTTTCTTCAAAAAATAACGGAGGAGTTTTTCTACGGAGTCAAATCTTAAAAAATCCCAAACCTGGGCACCATAAAACAGGGTGGATTTTGCTGCGGTATTAAATATTTTTAGTTTGTTCGAAAAGACAATATTTGGGTGGTCAATACACGTTAACCATGTTGAATTTATTGCTGATTTTGACGCGACCAATTTGGACTCCAGATGTTTTTTTTGAATGACAAATTGTAAGTTAGGTATATACCGAGAATTTATATTCGTTGACAGTTTCTATTACTCTGTTACACTATGACCAAGAGAGATTCTGGCTAGTTCTAGGGCCTTTTCTAAAAATAGTTATTTTCGATTTCCTGAGGTTGATATTTAAAGCCCATTGGCTGCAGTAACCGTATAATGCATCAATCATGTTTTGCAGATCCGTTGGCGAATCTGACAGTAAAAGACAATATCGTCTGCATATAATAAGACCTTAACTGTTGTGCCAGCAATCAAAATACCACAAGGCAAACGTTCATGCAGGTCGTTTAAGTACAACGAAAACAACAACGGACTTAGTAGACAGCCTTGCTTAACTCCCTGATTCACAACGAGAGAATCATAGAAAAAGCATTCATCCCATACTTGACTGGTTGTCCCATTGTACAATTTTTGCAGAAAAAGGATTACATTTCGTGACAGTCCTGCACATCTTAGTTTCAAAAACAGTGAATTCCTTGGTATCACGTCGAAGGCAGCTGAAAAATAAACAAAGCATAAGGCTAATTAAATTAAAAAGATTATCAACTGTTGAATATCCTCGACGGAAACCTGCTTGATACTCACAAAGGATACTATTGATGCGATTCAATAATACACCCTTGAATATTTTATATAGAGTGTCAGGACAAACCTCTAAAGTTCAAAACAAAATGAACATAACCTTTTTTAAATAACGGTATGATAACAGAATTTCGAAAAGAGCTGAGGATTGATTCGCGCAGGAATTTGTAGTTTAACAGTGATAAAACCACCTCTAGAAAATAGTTAGATGCATTTTTGTAAAACTCATAACTTATTCTGTCATACACAGGGTCCTTGTTCAGTTAACATAAGCGGTTTTAAGGACAGAGCGGAGCTCTCTCATTTCAAAAAGGGGATTCAGGGAATGGCTCAAATAAATTGGACATAGCCCAAGAAATATCATACGGCAAATCTGCTTTAAATAAAAGCGATGCTCAGGGATAAAGAAAACAAGTAAGGGTGTTATAGTCAGGCGAGCCTGACAATAAAATACCCGACACAGACATACAGTGACTACCACTCAAAATGGCCCACCTGTTAAATCTTCATTTAAATGCCTATATCTTGAAAAAATATAACTGTTACAACAAATTTGTTTGACAAACATAACAAATTTATTAAATTTTGAACTTAAAAAACGTAACTTTATTCATTTCAAACAAAAAACTTGGAAGTTATAACATAAAATAAAAATATTCGCGCTAAATTCATGCGTCACTCAAAATGGCCCACTTAGCCTTAAAGCGGGATAATTTAAAAAATTTCCAAAAATTTGTGGTTTTAATATTAAGTCGGATATCCTTTTCGTTAAATAACGGATTTTAGTCGGGTTGGAACGGATTGGACTAGTTTCTTTAGATTCCGCGGGTTAATTTTAACTCATACCGCTTTTAAGGCAGTTTCAAGGTATTTTATATTATTAATGTAATGTTTTTGGATTTGAATCTCAAATTTTTACTAAAACTCCTCTTTAATGTTGAGATTGGATGAGTGTAGGGGCATCTGAAGCACTCTGGGACAATTTTTTAGTCACCATTTCTTGACGATTCCAGCAATATGCTCAGGCTCATTAGCTTAGTAGAAGTGATATGTCCCTGCTATACCTAACTTCTGGGCACTTTGGATTAAAATATTTCGAAAAGTCCGATTTAAAGGCAGTTTTTGCAGATTTGTTAACCCCCTATTCAACTTGCAGAACATTAATTATTGGCCCATACTTAAGGCTTGTATCTGTACTGCTTTTCGACCTCAAAAACTGTATACTGCTTTTTCCCCAAAGTACTGTTTTTCGGTCAAATGTAATTTTAAGTACCGTGCGTTAATTTCAATAAATATCCCAAAACACAACCATCATTGCACCGTCAAATCGCTACAAAGAAAAAATATAAAAAAACTGCGTTTTTTTTATATTTCATTAAATATACATACATACTGCGTAGAGTACTGTTTTTATACCCAGCGTAAGCAGGGTATATTAGTTTTGTGCACAGAGAAAAAAAACACGTAGTAAATTCAAGAGTGCGACGCTCTTAGAGAAAACGCTCTGAATCTAAAGGATTTAGCTTTTGACCCAACAATGAAAACGCTCTTGGCTATCATTTAAGAGTGAAAGTAGTAACTTTAATAGTGAATCCGTAGATTTAAATACTTTCGCATTTAAAGTTCGGATTTTTACAGCTAAACTGTTATTCCAACTACATTTTATTGAATTTGTTAAGAGCGAAACTATTTAAGTTAAGACCACTGAGCACTTAATTACATTTCTTTTCGTTCGGTATAATTCTCATTTTTTTCATAAAATAGGATATATAAGACATTTATTCATCTTAGAACTTTTTAAGCATTGCAAAATCAGTCACAGCAACGGAGTGACAAAATCGGATGAAGTCCATCCGATGGCTATTTTTGGTGTTATGTTAAGAGAAGGAAACACATTTTTCTCAAATTATTTTTGCGAATAGATAATAAAATTATCTACAGCTGTGCATTTTAATCAACAGTGTCACTTTTGGAAATTATTAAAAGCTTTCAATTTTAAATCAAAATTTTCGCTTTTGGAGATTTTAAAAGCTGTGCATTTCAAATCAACCATTTTCGCGCTCGGAAATTTTAAAAGCCACCTTTCTTAACGCAAAAATTTCGCTCTTAGAAAAAATAACAGTTATAACATTGTTGGTTTAAAAGCTAAAAACTCTTGAGATCATTTTAAGAGCCAAAATTGTTGGGTTAAGAGCGAAATTGGTAAAATTTACAGTTATTTTTTTCTCTGTGTGGGAATCTTGTAACAGCCAGAACTAAGCTCGGTAGATATAGACATATATATATTCTTGATCAGGATCAAAAACTGAATCGACTTAGACATGTCCGTCTGTCCGTCCGTCCGTGGTCGGATCTCCTCGGAAACGGCTGAACCAATCAAGAACCGAAAGGGTCTGACGGGTTGTGCCACCCTGAAAGGAATTTTTAAATTTTGTTGATTTTTCGATAGGTTTCATCTAAAAATACTGTGGAGACCACTTTTTAGATTTTAATTTTGAATAGTCCTTGAGATATCCTTGCAAGTCCTTTTTTATTAAGGCTTTTTTCAAAATTTTATGTCTCAACAACCAATTAAGATAGAGAGACGATCTAAAACAGATTCTGTTAGACAATAAAACAAGGAAGCTAAAAAAATTTTGCTTTAATTTTACACTGAGAAATTTTTTTTCACAAAACTAAAAAGAAAAGTTTAAGTATTTTTTTCAGTGTATTCCAATTTTGACGCGACTTTTAAATTTTTTTGAAAAATAGCTCCTAGTATTTACTTTAATTTAAAAGAAACAAGTATTCCAATCGGATGGCGTAACAGTGTCATATTTACAAAAATGCAAGGGTACATTAATACTCTCAGTGTTGATCCCATACAAAAGGCATCACTCATACGACATGTATGCGGATTATCGAATATATAAATAACGTCCTACGGGGGGCGTGGAAAATGCTCCCCTAAGGAGTTAGAGGGCCTTAAATTTTTTAGGCAGTAAGTCGAGAAAAAATATTCTCCCACGATAACGGTTCATCGTAGAAAAAAAACTGTTAAGCGGCTTTTAGGCAAAATTAAATTCATGGTAAAAATTTAAGCCAATGATGGTTAATTAAGCGGTCAAAGTCAAAAATTCTGAAAAAAATTCTATTTTTTTACTTTGAGAGCCATTTTGGTATGAAAAAGGTCCTATTAACACATACTTTTCTAATTTTTTTCAAAATCCTCGATTAATTTACTTCAAATCTGTGGTACATTTGTCATACCTTATTAGCGGTTTAACCTCAGGAAAAATAGGATTTATAAACAAACTTGAACTTTTTTTATGTGATGAAATTCTTAAAAGAGCAAAATTTGGCTTACAATGGCCAGCCATCAATTTCTTATTTAAGACAAATTTTGGTTTAAAATTATAGGAACTTTAACTGGAAAAATTGGTAATTTTTTGCTGAGATTATCTAAATTGATTTTAAAAAAAGTTTAAGTTTGTTTTTAAATCCTATTTTTCCTGAGGTTAAACCCATATGAGGGGCCCCATATACCGACTTTTGTTAAATTTCTTTCTGCATGAGGACCCATAATATCTCGGCTGTATCAGGATGTAATTTTACATAAATATATTTCTTTTTCTCTGTTAAGGTTATTATATCCTTTTTTTTAATGGGCATTCTGTTGTTATTGCTTTTTAATCAAGCTACTTTTTCAGGTGGGTATGTAGCACAACCAACCGTACCCACCACTAACGCCGGCCCTGTATTTGAAAGTTAGAAGTTGGTGAAAATGAAAGTGGGCCTTACGAGCAGCAGGGCCTTACGTGGTGCACTTACCTTAAAAATTCAGGGCGCGAAAATCGTGAAATTCGGTCTGAATTAATTATCAAAATGTCGAAAGAAATTGTGTTCTGTTTCTAATATTTCATAAATAATTGGTTTTTCTAAAATTTTACTATAAAAGTCATAACTGCATTTTGGGAATTTTCCTTAAAACATGAAATATGTTTTATTAAACTAGGTTAAGTTAGTTAAGTGTGGCTGCCACCAAGGGTGAAACCTTTAGGCACCAAATGGGCCCATTGTGATACCACGTGTAATAGGAAAACAAAGAACTTCACTTACTTCAATTTCAATTTCGATTCAACAGCAATTTGAAGCATTGGTCATTCATAAATTTCCACCTCAACAACAGGTCGAACATGTGGAGTCTTGTGAGGTAAAATTCCGTAACCTAATTTCAGAATTGCTTTCCAATTTGGAACAAAAAAAAAACTACTTTAATTAAATGAGTGAAAATTCCACTTTAATAGCAAAATTGAATATTTTGATGCATCTTGCAGTACGATAATGTTACAAAAATCTATCCATAATTTGGAAGCAACTTATTTTAAGTGCACGCTGGCAATTATAACCTTAACAATGTGAAACGTGAATAAACAACAATTAAGATAAGAATAAAAGGCAGCTGAGCAGCTACGACCACTTTTAATTGGGCATATAGTTCAAATGATTATGCATGGTACCTGGTACAAAGGACCACAATTGGCACATCCGCATACAGACTACGCGCAATATCGATCGTATCCATCATTTGTGGTAACATCCTTCCATCAACCGCATCATTCGGATGCTACACAATTCCTCAGTCATTCGAATGGTGACGCAACGGAAGGGGCATACGGTGGTCAAGTGCCAGCACAGCTCGCGTCCGACTTAGGCTCAACAATAAAAATTGAACAAGGTTTCAGCGAAACAGCAACGCCGTTGGGAATTGAAGAATACGGCATAAATTTGGAGTGCGTCGAGAGCACTTTCCGGGTGAGTCATTTATTTGCTTCAAACAAATTAAAATCTAAAGTTCTTATAATGGTGAAATAATTAAAGTCTCACAACAGCCCTTAAGTTTTCATTTAATGTCGAATAATATATACATACATATATTTGTACATACATAACTACGATTAAAAAAACAATGTCTCCTGAATTTCTTGTAATTAATTCTGGAATCTCAATTGGTGCAGACAACATACCAACACATAATCAAAGATTCAAACAATAACAGCATCGCTTTAAAAAAAAAAAACACATGAATGTACAATAAGAAGTTTGAGTAAACAGCAATAAACTGAAAAGCAGCCATAAAAAGCGCAAACAACGAATCATAACAAAAACAAATGAAGAAGCATTAACAACATCGAAAAGAGGGCGTATTTTATGCACAATAAAAAAAGAAAATACATAACCAAAAAATTGTGGCATAAAAAACATACACGCCCACATTGAGCAAGCCAAAAGTCTAATTAACATAAAAAATATGAGAATTCATTTTGCACTCAAGAGAGAAATGGAATTCAAGAGAAAAACTCCAATATACTCTTTGTTAATACTCTTTTTTGCCAAACAAAAGCTCTTTTGCAGGCATGGGTAAAATCGAGATATACCAACAGATGGCGCTCCGGTGCAATATAAATTTGCAAGCCAAAACTCCGAAACCAGTATTTTGAGTGCGATGGGAAACTCTCTATAATACTTTCATTTAATGGTTTGTTTATTTAATGTGTTAAATATTTGCGCAAAAATTTGTTGGTTTGCGTCTTATACTCAATTTTGCTAATCCTCTGAGTTTTTACAAATAGTATACAATCGTTAAATGTACCTCTGTTATATTCCTTTGCAATATTCAAGCATGAAAATGAAACACATTTTGGAAATCATAGGCGTGAAGAAACCGAACTGAAAATCGATTGAGGCCAAAACCTCAAATTTTGTTCCTTCGTCAGTTTTTTTTGTCGATCCTGAATATGATCGGTTGAACTTTGATATCGAACCCGAATCGTCTATGAAAAATTTCGTTCGAAGCGCTGAATGAAAATGGGAACTTCTTTTCGTATCTAGTGTCAGTCTCAGTTAAAAAAAAATATAAGTATGTATGTACCTGCTTGATAAAATATGCACCGTGTGCTTCGCAAGTACACTCACAGTTTCTTGAAAATGCAAAATAAAATTTGCAAATGCACATGCACATTCACTGGATAGTGAATACCGCTATAGTTTTTAGAATAAAAGTCTAGCAACAAAAGACTAAGGCCCAATATTACAGTGCATACTTAAGGTCTGCTTAGCACTTAAGTAAAGCTTAAGTCTGTAAAGCATTTTAGTGCTCCTTTAATAAGTTTTCAAATTAATTTAATGAAGGAATTTCACTAATTTTACGAATTATAAAAAAGTATAAACAAAAAGTATAGGTTTTTTAAAATGTTGTCTGCCGAAAACAATTTTCGTGAGTTTTGGATAAAAATTGACACTTAAGGTGTTCTTAAGTCTTCAAGCTTCCTTAACTTAAGTATACACTGTAATATCGGGCATAAATCTTGAATTAAGATTAAAATCTTAATTTCCCGGAGTTAAATCTGGATTTTAGAACAAAATTCTAAATAGAAGTATCGCAATCTTTAATTTAAGAACAAATTCTTAAGTTTTAGAACAAAAGTCTAGCAATGAAAGATTTCATCTTGAATTGAGATTAAAATCCTAATTTTGCAGAATTAAATCTAGATTTTAGAACAAAACTCTAGAAACAAGAGTCGCAATCTTGGATTTTGGAGCGAGTGGTATCCAGTGTGGCCATTTAAGCCTTTTTGAGGTTAAATTCAGCCCCTTTTTTTGGTTTTCCCACGCTATTGGAAGACAAAAATTGACCCCAAAATTTTTAAAGTTTTAAGGTAGTATTACACTGTTTGGCATTTGGGCAAATATTTGGAATTTCGGTGCCAAACACAGGTTCAAACAGTGTAATAGGAAAATATATTTGACTAAACATATTATTTGATCGTATTTGAGTTATGTTCGGCATATCGTCAAAAAGCCAAATCCATTATTTTTGCATTAAATTGAGGGCTTTATTTAAGATAGTTAGAATGACCCGATTTAGGTCAAATATTAGGTGTAGTAAAAAGAAATTCCATTATTTTTGCATTAAAATTGAGGGCTTTATTTAAGATAGTTAGAATGACCCGATTTAGGTCAAATATGCGCCGTTTTGTTCGATAACTTGTTTGCCATTTTAAAGGTAATTTCATTATGCCTCTCTCATAGAAGCCCTCGTTGCTATTAGCAAAAAATTGAGACAGTCGATTTTCAAAAGCCTCTCTTGAAGCGAATGTTTGACCAGCAAAATTGTTCGCCATGGACAGGAACAGATGGTAATCACTTGGTGCCAGGTCCGGACTATAAGGTGGATGCAGAAGAACCTCCCAACCAAACTCCCGGAGCTTCTGGCGAGTCACTATCGATGTGTGTGGCCTGGCGTTGTCCTGATGGAACACAATTCCTCTCCTATTGGCCAAAGCTGGCCGCTTATGGGCGATTGCTTCCTTCAGACGGTCCAATTGTTGACAGTAGAGTTCCGAGTTAAGAGTTTTGCCGTATGGGAGCAGCTCATAGTAGATAATTCCCTGCCAATCCCACCAAACACACAGCAAAACCTTCCTGGCCGTCAATCCTGGCTTGGCCACCGTTTCCGCCGGTTCACCGTGTTTCGACCACGACCGTTTTCGCTTGACGTTGTCGTAAGTGACCCACTTTTCATCACCAGTCACCAACCGCTTCAGAAATGGGTCGATTTTGTTGCGGTTCAGCAGCGATTCGCAGATGGAAATTCGGTCTATGAGGTTTTTTTTGCGTTAACTCGTGTGGCACCCATACATCGAGCTTCTTTGTGTATCCAGCCTTATTCAAATGGTTCCAAACGGTTTTTTGTGCAATCTTTAGCTCTTTTGCAATCGAAACAGTGCTAACATGACGGTCGGACTCGATAATTTCCATGATTTTATCGACATTTTCGACAATTGGCCTTCCAGTGCGTGGTGCATCCTTGACATCGAAGTTACCGGAACGGAATCGACGAAACCAAAATTGCGCATGATTGGCTGTTACAGTATCAGATCCATAAACGCTATTCACATTTTCAGCCACCTGCTTCTTTTCTCCTTATCGCAGAAAAACTGTAAAATGTAGCGAATTTTCTCTTTGCTGATGTCCATCTTTGACAAGCTCTCAAACAAAACTGAATCAATCAATCAAAAAAGTGTCAAAAAAGCTTTTTTAGTAGGAACTGTCATCTTTCTAATGCCCCCTAGCGGAACACGATCGGACTTATACAACGTGAGATGCAGATAAATAACGCCATCTATTGGAAAAATAATGGATTTATTTTTACTACAGCTAATATTTGACACTTTTTTTTTCTGTGTAATTGGGTTCGCTTTAAACAAAGCAAACTGTTTGCACGTATTTGGAATATTATTTTTGGATATTCCTTGTCAACTGCAGAAACAAATACAGCCAAATAAAGACAAAATTATTTTTATTTCAACCTAAAATTGAATTTAAAAAATGTCTGAAGGAAAAAAGAGAGTCAAAAAGTTTTCCATACAGTGGAGTGACACCGAAATAATGAAATTGATAAGCAATGTGGAAATGCGCGAATGTCTCTGGAACGTCCAGTTAATGATTATAAAAATAAAATAATCAGAGATTATGCTTGGAAAGAGGTGGGGCTTGAGTTTGGACAAAGAAATTTGGTGTGTGTAGACTTAAGCTTTCGCTGAAAAAAAATTGCGACATCGCTATAACTATGGTCATCATCCTACACATTAGAAAAAAACACACTTTCTCTTATTCTCATATCTGTATACAAAAATGATTTTTTTTTTGCTTCTTCTGATTTTCTATTTTTCCGCCAAATAAAGTCGTCACTTAAGGTTAAAATTTGACCACCATCCGCGAAATTCGCGAAAATTTGATTTTCACTATTTTGAATTGAGTATTTCGCTGCTAGACAAAATGTCCTTTAACGGTTAAAATTTGACCATGCCCACCATTCGCAAAAAATTTGTACTTAAATATAATTTCGAGTTTTGAAGCTAAATCGAAGCACAGATAATGTGTAGCTAAAACAACGAAAAGGGCAGGAATTTTTGTTAAGGTAATGTTTCAACATATTTAAGGCTGAGGAAAAGGTATGTGTGCAATCGGCTTAGCCGATGTAAACGTCTTTACTTGTTATCTTTTTAATTTCTCCAAAGAACAAGAAAATTATTATGAAATAATAAAGAATTTTTTCAAAATACTTTATTGTTGTCAAATAATTTGATGACAAACAGTCTAATACCTATCCAAATAACTTTGACTCGCTTGCTCCAAACATGTATTTGTCTGAATCAAGCCAAACAAAAAAGTTCCAAATATTTTATTTATATGCCAAACAGTGTAATACCCTATTTTTATATGCCGATCAAACACAATATTTTATCAAATATTTGTAAAAAATTTTATTCCAAATATTTGGCCAAATGCCAAATGGCCTTATTCATAGAAATAAAACGTTCTTTAAATCTTTTTTACGGTGACCTTACTGTCAAAAATATATGAAAGTAAAATGCTTTTTAGCTAAAATCCATTTTAGCATTTCTATGAATAAGGCAGAAACATGTAATACAAGCTTTATTATTTTTATTTTGAATGGTTCATTATCAAGTAAACATTTTTTGGAGTGAGCAACCATAAACTCCAGTGAGCATTTTGAACAAAAAATAAAATTCGTTCGTCTAGCGTAATGGTTAACGGTACCTGCAGACGAGCGGTTGCACAGCGAAGAACTTGCGGAAAAAGTCACTTTTTCGACTAATGCTATTCAAAAATCTAATGATGCCGTTTGAAAAAGGATAGTTTGACTAAGAGAAATATGAAATTTGTTTCCGTAAAATCTTATATTTTTCCTTCGAAAGAGTTATGCGATTTCAGCTGAAATTGGACGGCAAACTGAATGAAAATTTGCATGTAATTTAGTAACGTGTATATGGAAGAAATTTTTGCTTATTCAGTTTGATTTATATTATAATTTACATATAGCATTTAGTTTTTCACAAAAAATATAAACTAACTGATTAACTTAAGTGGTGGATACAAAAGTGCGCTGAAAAATGTAGTTCTTGCAATTTTCGTTGGAGAAAGAAAAAACGTAGCTACGTCTACCTACACCGGCTCACTGCAAAATCTCTTTCTAACTGTGCGCGAAATGTCCCGCCCAAAATCTATGAGAGTGACATATATAGTAATATATGGCTCAAAATGTACTCTAAAACAAGTAAGGGTGTTATAGTCAGGCGAGCCTGACAATGAATACCCGACACAGACACATATATTCAAATATTTTTTTATATCAAGAAGTGTTTATGGCCATAAGGGGCCCCATATACCGACTTTTATTAAATTTCTTTATGAAAACTGCCCCTTTGCCACGCCCCCTTTTCCAATTTTTTTGAATACTAATCGGAGGCTTAGATATACGCTCTAATCCTAAGTTTAATTGAAATATTTCGAAAAATCCGATTTTGGGGCTTTTTAAGATTTTTGTGACAGACCCTAGTACTGGAGGTACCCCTAATAATGGACCGACCAAAAAAAAATTTTGGGAAGGATATTCGTGGCTACAAACGAGGCATTAGTGCCAACTTTCGTTCAAGTCCCATTTGAATTTCGGGTGTAGGAGAGAATTTTCGAAAAACGCCCTTCTGCTACGCCCACTTTTCCAATTCGTAGTAATTGCCCTTAAACATGTTCAAATACCAAATTTTATCAAAATATCTTGAAAAACTTTGATTTTAGAGCAGTTTTTGTTGTTTTCGTAACAGACCCTAATACTGGAGGTACCCCTAAATATGGTCCGATCGGGCCCATTCTCGCACTTGTTCTTACTCATGTCCCCGTGAGCACGCATACGAAATTTTGTCGAGATAGCTCAACTCCTTCGATAAGATAACTGTATACAGACAGACGGACGGACAGACAGACAGACGGACAGACAGACAGACGGACAGACAGACGGAATCTAAATCGAACCTCCTGGAGACGCTGATCATTTCCATATATATTTTATATGGTCTATCTCGACTGGTTCTGGGTGTTACACACAACCACACAAACGCAATATACCCTCGACACAGAGTGTGTCGGGTATAAAAAGAAAGATAAGAGTCTCTTATTTCAGTTTCAGCAATATAATTCACCAAATTTTTTCAATATTTTGAAAAACTTACAAATTATCTAACGGAGTTATGCAAATTTCAACGCATTTTAGCGAAAGCTAAAAAAAAAAAAAGCTATAGCTATGGGCCGATGGGTGGTACCCCTAGGGTCTGACCAATTTGAATAATTTTTGGCAGACATCCATATTTCTGCATAGCCAACATTTTGACTGAGTTTGGTTAAAATCGGTTGACTTTCAGAGGTAGCTACCATACAAAGCTAGGGGTTTACAATTTCGACAATTTTTTGTTTTTGACTTAGTTACATTTATAAAACCAAGTGTGCCAATTTTTATTTCATTAGGCCACTACTTTTTTCCAAAAAATGTATGAAGCTGCCCCACTGTTCGGCGTGGCGCGTTACCGCTGCGGTGATTGGCGTTGACTAGCGGCAAATTTTCGCCGCACGAGTTTCTCTGCAGCGGTAACGCTGCGGTTTTGCGTTGTTGTATTCGTGGATGTCAAAAATGAAAAATATCGCGTCGAAACATGATAGAAGAAAACAAGATAGCGCCGTTTCAGAGCGATGACGAAACAAATCAAAACTATTGACACGTTGTTGTTGTTTTGCATGTTAAATCGGCTTAACTCTTGAAGCATTCGATTTTTTAGGCATGTATAAGGATCGTCTCTAGGCTTGTTTAGAATTATCTCCCCAATTTGGGACAGGATTGATCCATCAATAGATGCTACTACTGTGTGGAATTTGGTTTCTTCATTGGTGATTCCTGCCGTAATAAACTGTGATTCGACTTGGGCGAACCAAAGTTCCGGCCTGGCTAGCCAGAAAGGAGGCAATTTGACGGCGATGCGAGCCAATTCTTCGCGTCTTGGATTGTTGTTGATGGCTCTTTGTGGCATAGGATTTTGCCCAGTTGTGTGTCCTGCTACATGGACCTGTTGTGTTGAGACAGTGGGTCCTGCATAATTCTCGTCATCGGAATTGATGACTGGCATCCTTGCTTTTAATTGTCGGGGTCACCAAATATGTGGATATCTTGTGGCGATTATTTATATTTTTATTTAAGCGAAGGAAAATTAGAATTGAACTTCTAAACTGAACTGACTTTCTTTTACAAATTCTAAAATAAGGAAAATTAATATTTCTAAGAAAACAGGTTTGCTGAGATAAAATAAAATAAGGAAAATTAATATTTCTAAGGAACAGTTTGCTGAGATATAATTAAAATAAGGAAATAATAGTATGCCACATTGCCTTTGGTGAATTGCCTATTAGCTTTGTTGAATTGCCTATTAGTTCGTTTCTCATACTTGTAATTATATAGTACTATAGATGGCACTTGGCAAAAAACGTGTGTGTTGAATTGAAGTAGGCCCCCTGTGCATGCAATCTTATGGAAAAATCAAAAACGTAGCACGCCCCCTGAAAATTCCGGTTCCGGTCCAACAAATATTTTATAATCTTGTAACATGAACTAAAATTTCTGTTAAAAATCAGCTATATATAAGTGTTAATCAATGGTTTTTCATAAGAACTCCTTATATGACACAGCAAACTATGTTATATTTACACAACAAAAAATATTTAGATACAATTTTGCTCATATTATTGAGGAACGCTAAAGCAGAGTACTCATGTGTCCAGTATGACCAGTATGACAAAAAGTTTCAATTCCACTGCAGAACAGCTGATATGAAAAATTCAGTGATATCAAAACTAAAAATGCTCGATGCATAACTAGTGGCTCAAGTACTTGTGACATATCATGATAAATAGAATGCATAAACTATATATTTTTGATGCCCTTGTGAATGAAAAAGGTACAAAATTGCAAAAACTATCATAAAAAACTTAAAAAAATTTACATTAAAAAGAAAACATTAAAAAATTTCATTGCAAGTATGTTTAGTTACAAAATTAAGTGAATACTCACAAAATTATAGCATCACTAGTTCACCACGGAATTCGGTTGTTTTTGTAAGTGGCCCCTATATTACTATATGCTTGTAAAACTTGCTTTCGGCGCTGTGAGCGATAACATCGAGAGCGGAATGTCGGACATATAGAACTATAGCTGCAACTTCGGCCAAATTCGGCGCGTTATGGCATGATTTGGTAAAATAGTTCAACTGTGGTGAACCACGTAATAGAAAGTGTGGTGTACCACGTAATAGCTTTTGGCCGAAGTTGCAGCTATAGTTCTATATGATGTCGGAATTTTTTCCGCTGTTGTCAAACCAAAAGCTCTTATGCGAACGAAATGAAAGGTTTTTGTATTGCAGTTCTAATTTTAACTATGTATAAAATTTGTGGTTGAAATATGTTTTTTCTCAGAGAAAATAATTGAAGGTTTTTTTTGAATTACTTGATTAATTATTTTTAGGTGAGAGAAAATGAGTTCTGTGCAATTTCATACGAATTCCCAAAATAAAATAAGGCCTAACAGGGCGCTTTAATATCGTTCTTTCTTTGTTTCAAACGACCGTTGCGAACTCTGTTTTATGACACCAACAATCCACCCCAAAAAATTGGCCAAATTAAACAGGGTTTAAAAAGAGGTTTTGAGTAAGAATTGCCTTGATACTTGAATCTCAAATGACCTGTAGAAATATGTGAAAAAATCCCAAAATTTATTTCCAGCCTGCACACAAAAAAAACCCTTCAAAGAAATCAGTTATAAAATTACGCTGGGTATAATAAGTGAAATATTTTAACCCTCTATTAAATACCACGCCATATATCATTTGTGAAAAATTCGGAAAACATAGATACTGTTTGATGGAAAATAAAAAATCTTTAACCATGTATTTATTTATTTTATATAACTAACATACTTACTATGCCATGCACTTAATAGGTAAAATAAAAAAATTCTCCAAATTGTAGTATCCGCAAACGTTGGTGACAGAGACACCGTTGGGTAGATGCGCCTAATGGGTGTATAGGGCAAACATTATAAAGTGGCCATTAGTCATTAAGAGCCGAGCAGTATAAGTTAGTCATTATAAGCTATTTATTAGTCATTAAGAGCCGATCATTATAAGTTAGTCATTATAAGCTATTTATTAGTCATTAAGAGCCGATCATTATAAGTTAGTCATTATAAGCTATCCATTAGCCATTAAGAGCCGATCATTATAAGTTAGTCTTTTAGAATATAAGGGAGCTTTAGTCATGAGGAGCCGTTTCCGTTTTCCTCCTTCTCTTTTACGAATTCACGCAAACAGGACGTGCGATCCGCAAGCCGAGAGGAACTTGGTAATCTTTAGACCAAATAAACGCTAATACTTTTATATCTTTACAGGCATCAGAAGTGGGATGCCCCCACGTAAAATTTTGAGAATGCCCTATATTCCTAGAGAGAAAATCATAGAGACGCTAACAGAAGCCGGCATTAGCTTTGAACGAAACGCCACCGTGTCAGAGCTACGCCCATTATACGATGAGTTGGTAAGAGCTGACAGTGAGGCGACTCTGACCATGTTCGGCCACGATTGTGAATCCGCTGCTTTCGACCAGGAGCGCCCTTGCGTTGATGGCGAGTCGCTGCAGCAAGCGAACGATGAGACTCACTGCGCCGATGCCAACGACGCTGCAGGCGTGCCACCCGCTGAGAGCTGTCGCCGCGACGCCAACCCAGTACACCCGAAGCTTAATATAACGCCCTGCACGGCTATTGCTGAAGTACCGATGGAACTCCCCGAAGACCGCCGCCCTGCCGACAACCATGCGCACCATATGTCTAATCAGAACCGCTGCCCGGAGATCGCCGAGGCCACACGCGCCTTGTCTTGGGAGGACTCTCGCAACGACGTTATCCGAGGAGTGAACCGCGCCCGTGTCGAAACGATGTCTCACCCGTTCAGCGGCGACGATGCTTACGATGTGCAGAAGTGGATCGCCGATATCGAAGACGCCTTTAAAATCTTCGGTTGCACAGAAGCCGAAAAGTTCGTCAGTGCCCGCCGCCTGTTGACTGGCACTGCCAAAATCCTCCTACGAACCACCTCGCTCTCCACGTATGACGAACTCAAAAGGGCGTTGATCGACGAGTTTGGCCGTGGCTGTACCGTTCGAGAAGTATTTCAACAGCTCCGGGCCCGCACCATCAGGCCGAATGAATCTGTGAAGCGCTACGTCCTGGTGATGCAGGAGATTGCGGCCCATGCCTGTGTACCGGAAGCTGATCTGGTCGATTTTATTGTCGAGGGGCTAAACGACAAGTCCGCGAACATATCCATGCTTTTGGGTGCGACCACCGTGCGAGAGCTGAAGAATCGCGTCGACCGCTATGAGAAGAAGCGTCGATCCTCAAAGCCGGCCGCCAACGTGACCAGCGTACCGCAGTCAGCCAAACCAAAGACTGCTGCCTCTACCGTTCCGCCACTGGAACAGACCCGATGCTACAATTGCTTGCAATTCGGGCATTTCCAGAGCCAATGTCCGAAGCCGAAGCGCCCGCCGAACTCGTGCTTTACGTGCCATGAAGTCGGGCACTTCCATCAAGATTGTCCACGCCGAAAGCCAAACCTGGGCGTCGCCGCTTGTGACCAGAATGCAGATCCAGCCGCTGCTGAGCCGTTAAGGGAGTCCATTGAGAGGCTGAATTCTTTCCAAATGGTAAGTGTCGCCTTTGTCAAGAGAGATAAGTGCACCAATTTTAAAAGGATACCCTCTCTTTTTGATTCTGGCAGTAGCCATAGTTTCGTGCGGCAGTCCGTTGTGCCATTCCTTGCTGAAGAAAAGGTCTTAACTCAGTTTCGTGGAATGGGTGGGGCAACTTTGACAGTTTGCGGCCAAATACTTTGTAAAATTAAGTTCAAGAATAAATTGATTTTTCACAAATTTATTGTCATACCCGACGTGGAGGCTCTTATGCCTGTGTTATTCGGTCGCGATGTCCTTCCGAAATTGTGTGTCCACCTATGCCAAACGAAGTACGCCTACACCCGCGAGTTTTTGTCTGTGATGAGAAAGGAGGCGCCTTACGATCCTATTCCTTATACAGTGAAAAGTGCACTTATGTCTCTTAACCTTTATCGTAGTCCTGATATTGTAAACGAAGAACCAGTTGCTCTAACCAAAACCGAAGAGTCGAAGGATCAAGCAGTTGCCCGAGTAGAAGACTATCAGTCGAATATAGTTGAATTAAAAACCGATGCCGACATGCAAAATTTCGCCGATCTCCACACACTAGTCTGTTCGATTGGGACTGAAGAAAGCGAAAGAGGGGTAGATTGTGGGGAAGATTTAAGTGCAGAAGAGGCGGAAGCGTTAGGGGAGCTGTATCCGAGAGCTATTTCAATGCCGAGTTTAAACCACAGCCAGAAGATTATAGCATGCGAATCAGGTTGACTAGTGACGTGCCGATTTATTGTTCGCCGAGGCGTCTCTCATATTATGAAAGGTCAGAATCCCAGAAAATTGTGGAAGAGTTGATGGCAAAAGGCATTGTTAGGCCAGTTCGTCTCCATATGCTTCAGCTATCGTAATGGTTAGAAAGAAAGATGGGAAGACTCGAATGTGCATTGACTATCGAGCGTTGAACAAGCTTACGATTAGGGACAATTTTCCAGTGCCGCTTATAGAGGATTGCCTCGAATACTTCAGTAACAAGAAATATTTTACAACGTTAGACTTGAAAGATGGGTTCCATCACGTAAGGATGCACGACGACTCAATAGGGTATACCGCGTTCGTGACTCCTTTTGGCCAATACGAGTACCTTCGCATGCCATTTGGGCTCAAGAACGCGCCCGCGGTTTTCCAGAGATATGTTCATATGAAATTAGATAAGTTCTTAAAGCAGAAAGCAATTATAGTCTATATGGACGACATTTGTATAGCTACCGAGGACCTGCCGTCACACCTCCAATTACTCTCTGAGGTCTTACGATCCTTGAAGGAAGCCAATTTAGAACTCAACCTAAAGAAGTGCAAAGTTCGCACACAAGGAAGTAGAGTATTTAGGATACCTTATCGATGAGCGAGGCATGAGGCCAAGCAACTCTCACGTCGAAGCGATCCGCTCGTACCCCCTTGCCACAGAGTCATAAAGATGTCAACGCTGTAATGGCCTATTTTCTTATTTTCGTAGGTTTGTCCCAAATTACTCGACGATCGCCAGGCCAATTACGGATCTCTTAAAGAAAAATTCAAAGTTTGTTTGGTCAGAAGAGTGTACTGCTGCTTTTGAGAATCTCCGAAATAGATTAGTTGCTGCCCCTATATTATCCATATACGATCCGAACAGGAAGACTGAGCTCCATTGCGACGCTAGCTCCCATGGTTTCGGTGCCTGCTTGATGCAGAGACAAGACGACCAGAAGTTTCACCCAGTTGCTTTTTTTTCAAAGAAGACCACAGAAGACGAATCTAAGTTAGTAAGTTTTGAACTTGAGACCCTGGCCGTGGTGTACGCCCTTGAACGTTTTCGGACATTCCTCGATAGACTCCCATTCACCATTGTGACCGATTGTGCGGCTTTGTCTTTGACCCTGAAGAAGAAGGATATAAACCCGCGGATAGCTCGGTGGGCCCTGGCTTTAGAAAATTATAATTATGCAGTGCAGCATCGCAAAGGCAGCCAAATGTCCCATGTCGATGCATTAAGTAGGGCCGCAGCAGTAGGTGTAACCGAAGTTGTCACATCCGACTTGGAGACGAATATTGAAATTGCGCAATCCCGTGATAAGAGAATAGTTTCGCTACGAGAAAGGCTGGAAGCTGGTGACGTCACCGGCTTTCTACTAGAAGACGGCCTCGTGTTCAGAATAGGCTCTCAACAAGAGAAACAGTTAATTGTGCCAGCGGAACTAGAACAAAACATAATGCGGGTCGTCCATGAAACACATGGACACCTAGGAATCGACAAGTGCGCCAATCAGATCAGAAAGTGTTATTGGTTCCCTAAAATGAAGGAGAAGTTAGGAGTGTTAATTCGAAACTGTCTGAAGTGCCTCTTTTATTCGGCGCCCCCTCGAAAGAATGACCGTTGTCTCTACCATATACCAAAATATCCCGAGCCTTTGACACCCTACACATCGACCATTTCGGTCCCTGCCGTCCTTGAACTCGCGACATAAGTACATTTTCGGTGTGATAGATGGATTTACCAATTTGTTAAATTGTACCCGGTAAACACCCCGGCTCTAAAGAAGCATGTGGAGCATTGGAGAAGTATTTCCAGTACTATAGTCGCCCACGCCGCATAATCAGCGATCGTGGCACTAGTTTTACCTCTAGCGAATTTCAGGATTTTATGTCCAAAAACAACATCGAGCATATTAAAGTAGCCACCGGTTCGCCACAGGCGAACGGCCAAATCGAGCGTACAAACCGGGACCTTAAGGCCATGCTGTCGAAGTTGTCGGCAGAAGGCAATCACTCCGATTGGAGACATAGGTTGGTGGACATTGAGTACGCGCTAAACAATACAACCCATACTAGCACCGGGGTGGCACCGAGTAGGTTACTATACGGAATAGAACAGAGGGGACCAATCGTTGTCGAACTAAGTGAGTTTCTAGATAGGAAGTACGGCAGAGGGAAAAAGCAGGAGTCTAGAAGAGTTACGAGAGAGTGCCTCGGAAGCCATTCGGAAGTCCCAATCGCGCAACTTAGAGTATTTTAACCGGCATCATAAGCCTGCCAAAGAATTCGAGACAGGCGACTTCGTCGTCATAAAAAATGTTGACACTTCGATCGGTACCAACAAGAAACTGATCCCGAAGTACCGAGGACCTTACGTCATCACGCAAAAACTATCCAACGATCGGTATGTCGTTGAGGATACCGAGAACTTTCAAGTCACCCAGATACCATACCATGGTATTTTAGAGTCCAGTAGATTGCGGAAATGGTTAGAGCCTGGCGAAGTCGTGGACGACGATGGAGGGGATGTCGAGGGCGACACCGAAGAAGAGGGCGGTCCTGACCTGGCCGGCAATCGAGGCGATTGCTGTCAGGAGGGCCGAACTGTAGTATCCGCAAACGTTGGTGACAGAGACACCGTTGGGTAGATGCGCCTAATGGGTGTATAGGGCAAACATTATAAAGTGGCCATTAGTCATTAAGAGCCGAGCAGTATAAGTTAGTCATTATAAGCTATTTATTAGTCATTAAGAACCGATCATTATAAGTTAGTCATTATAAGCTATTTATTAGTCATTAAGAGCCGATCATTATAAGTTAGTCATTATAAGCTATCCATTAGCCATTAAGAGCCGATCATTATAAGTTAGTCTTTTAGAATATAAGGGAGCTTTAGTCATGAGGAGCCGTTTCCGTTTTCCTCCTTCTCTTTTACGAATTCACGCAAACAGGACGTGCGATCCGCAAGCCGAGAGGAACTTGGTAATCTTTAGACCAAATAAACGCTAATACTTTTATATCTTTACAAAATAAATATTAAAAATGCTGAAAATTAAACTAACATAACAAAATATGGTAGCGCTCATTTCAAAAAAGCTTTCGTTTCATTCGCATAAGAGCTTTTTTCAAAAATAAGAGCAAAAAACGGGGGAGGGGGTCCTGAAAGTACTACACTTGGACAAATTGTTCACTTAAATTATTCTACGGATTGTCACCGAGGGGGGGCAGGGGGGTAAAAAGTAGTAAAAAATGGTTCACGTAGTTTGGACACGTTCCCTAACATGCCACTTGCAAGAAAATTATCAAAGAAACACGGAGTCGGCTCGGTTTTTTTTATATTGCTTGAAAAGTTCATAATTGAAACTTTAATAAATGTATTAGGTTATGTTTCTGCTTAATGTGCACGAATATGTGCATTTTAAAATAAATTGACATACATTTTTGACTACGGCTACGATTTTGATTGTACAGGAGATTTCCGATTTAACGAGTATTCGCGTTAGCGAGTTTCGCATTTAACGAGCATTTAAATTCGTTCCATTGAGTATCTTATATAACGAGCAAAATGGCACAAAAATTTTTGTGTGCACTCGGTTTAGCGAGCAACATATGAAATCAGTGAAAAAGCATAAAGAGAAACAAAGAGGATTCCAAGAAATAGTTAAGCGAGGAGTCTAAAAGCGCGTGTGCTGTGCCAACTGCCGCAAGCAGTCAATGTATGAAAAGTAATGTTCAATTTTGCGTGACCTGCGTGAAATCGAAAAAGCGCAGGCGCTGTTGGACTTACCGCTTTATTTGTGCACAGTTGTTCAGTGATGTCAATTTTTTAATCCCCCACGTAAGCATACGTTTAGTAGAAATCAGTCGCGTACCAACCTGGGGCTAGGAGGGGCTTTGCCCCACCACGATTCTTGGTCTTAGGTGGAAGGAACTACGAAAATTAAAAGGAAAAAATTGTGGAAAATTCTTTGCCCCACCCGGGGGAAGTTGGATTACTACAGGTGTGGTATAAATCAGATCACCATGTAATCAAGCAAAAGATTTCTCAAACCCCTCCCCTTTTTTTAACGCAAAAATACATTTTTCTACTGGCAACACTGCAGTTGTTTACTTATCATCATTACTCTTTGACAGTAAACTCACAATTCAATTCATCAAATTTTCTTTGAATTTTTGTTAAAAAACGGGGTTTGAGCAAACTTTAAACTAACGGTCTTCCGTAAATAAAGTATTCTCAGAAATATTTTGAACCACATGTTGAATAATTTCATCTCTAGAAGCTGTAAAAAATATCGCGCAATTGAAAAGACCTAGGTTAATTTTCCCCCTTTTTCCTTTCGGTTTATAAAAGAATGCCACATATTACCTATGTATTTTATAATTTAAACCAGGGCGTGCAAACGAAACAAATAACGTTCGGGTTATGGTTATGGTTTTGGTTATAAAATGATTATGGTTTCGATTACGGTTTCGTTCTGAAAAAAACTATTTTGGTTTCGGTATGGTTTCGTTCCGGTTACGGTTTTTCAAAGATTTTAAGAATCGCGGAAAAAATTCAAGATATTAATCTCTTACAAAGCAAACCCTATATTTGTTAAATTTCTAACTGTCGTTGCAGTACAAAAAAAAAATCTTGACTACGAAATATAGACTTCAAACGCACCTTAACCTTTCAGGATTCAGTAAGCAATTCAGTACCGTGTCGGGTTCGCTTTATAGACCATTGATATTAACAGCACAAAACTAAAGGCGTTGTCAATACGCATTTACACGTTAAGAAATTTCAATATTCTACACCAATTTCAAATTGATTTCAGAATATTAAAAATAAGTTCAGATTTTTTCATTTTTACTTTAGAATTTTTAGTTGAATTTCAGAAAACAGAAATTAGGTTTAAGAATAGAACAAATTGATTTGAGAAATTCTTATTAGTACTTCAGAATAACCAATTCGATTTCAGAAAAGAACAAATAGGTTTAAGAATATAATAAATGTACTTTAGAATAACCACATAGATTTTAGAAATTTTTCATTTGTACTTCAGAAATACCATTTCGATTTCAGAAAAGAGCAAATAAATTTCAGAATATAATAAATGTACTTTAGAATAACCAAATTGATTTCAGAATCTTCAAATAGAATTCAGAACTCATTAAAATGAATTCAAATATTACAAATAGACTTCAGAGTAATCAGTTTTATTTCAGAAGTTTTCAAATTCATTTATATTTTTCAAAATGTACTTCAGAAATT
>JAIPUU010001445.1:0-22500 GCA_020466095.1 Chlorops oryzae
TGTGGAGGGAGTACGAGTCTTAAGCTCGATTTTATGACCGTCTCCGATTTTGATGAAACTTGCAAAATACTCTTGGCTCCTTAATCAAAACCCTTTGCGCAAAGTTTGATCAAATTCTGAGATAAAAATTTTGAACCAAAAATTTCATTCTAAGTACCATGGGATGAAGAGGGAGCACGAGTGTCAAGCTCGATTTTATGACCGTCTGCGATTTTGATGAAACTTGCAGAATATTCTTGGCTTCTTTATCAAAAGCCTTTGCGCAAAGTTTGATCAAATTCTGAGATAAAAATTTTGACACGAAAATTTAATTCTAAGTGCTAAGGGATGTGGAGGGAGCACGAGTCTTAAGCTCGATTTTATGACCGTCTCCGATTTTGATGAAACTTGCAAAATACTCTTGGCTCCTTAATCAAAAGCCTTTGCGCAAAGTTTGATCAAATTCTGAGACAAATAATTTGAACCAAAAATTTCATTCTAAGTACCATGGGATGAAGAGGGAGCACGAGTGTCAAGCTCGATTTTATGACCGTCTGCGATTTTGATGAAACTTGCAGAATATTCTTGGCTCCTTAATCAAAAGCCTTTGCGCAAAGTTTGATCAAATTCTAAGATAAAAATTTTGACACGAAAATTTCATTCTAAGTACAATGGGATGAGGAGGGAGCACGAGTGTCAAGCTCGATTTTATGACCGTCTGCGATTTTGATGAAACTTGCAGAATATTCTTGGCTTCTTTATCAAAAGCCTTTGCGCAAAGTTTGATCAAATTCTGAGATAAAAATTTTGACACGAAAATTTGATTCTAAGTGCTAAGGGATGTGGAGGGAGTACGAGTCTTAAGCTCGATTTTATGACCGTCTCCGATTTTGATGAAACTTGCAAAATACTCTTGGCTCCTTAATCAAAAGCCTTTGCGCAAAGTTTGATCAAATTCTGAGATAAATATTTTGAACCAAAAATTTCATTCTAAGTACCATGGGATGAAGAGGGAGCACGAGTGTCAAGCTCGATTTTATGACCGTCTGCGATTTTGATGAAACTTGCAGAATATTCTTGGCTCCTTAATCAAAAGCCTTTGCGCAAAGTTTGATCAAATTCTAAGATAAAAATTTTGACACGAAAATTTCATTCTAAGTACAATGGGATGAGGAGGGAGCACGAGTGTCAAGCTCGATTTTATGACCGTCTGCGATTTTGATGAAACTTGCAGAATGTTCTTGGCTTCTTAATCAAAAGCCTTTGCGCAAAGTTTGATCAAATTCTGAGATAAAAATTTTGACACGAAAATCTCATTCTAAGTACTACGGGATGAGGAGGGAGCACGAGTGTCAAGCTCGATTTTATGACTGTCTCCGATTTTGATGAAACTTGCAGAATATTCTTGGCTCCTTAATCAAAAGCCTTTGCGCAAAGTTTGATCAAATTCTGAGATAAAAATTTTGACACGAAAATCTCATTCTCTGTACTACGGGATGAGGAGGGAGCACGAGTGTCAAGCTCGATTTTATGACTGTCTCCGATTTTGATGAAACTTGCAGAATATTCTTGGCTCCTTAATCAAAAGCCTTTGCGCAAAGTTTGATCAAATTCTGAGATAAAAATTTTGACACGAAAATCTCATTCTAAGTACTACGGGATGAGGAGGGAGCACGAGTGTCAAGCTCGATTTTATGACTGTCTCCGATTTTGATGAAACTTGCAAAATACTCCTGGCTCCTTAATCAAAAGCCTTTGCGCTAAGTTTGATCAAATTCTGAGATAAAAATTTTGACACGAAAATTTCATTCTAAGTACTACGGGATGAGGAGGGAGCACGAGTGTCAAGCTCGATTTTATGACCGTCTCCGATTTTGATGAAACTTGCAGAATATTCTTGGCTTCTTAATCAAAAGCCTTTGCGGAAAGTTTGATCTAATTCTGAGATAAAAATTTTGAACCAAAAATTTCATTCTAAGTACTATGGGATGAGGAGGGAGCACGAATGTCAAGCTCGATTTTATGACCGTGTCCGATTTTGATGAAACTTGCAGAATATTCTTGGCTCCTTAATCAAAAGCCTTTGCGCAAAGTTTGATCAAATTCTGAGATAAAAATTTTGACACGAAAATTTCATTCTAAGTGCTATGGGATGTGGAGGGAGCACGAGTCTTAAGCTCCATTTTATGACCGTCTCCGATTTTGATTAAACTTGCAAAATACTCTTGGCTCCTTAATCAAAAGCCTTTGCGCAAAGTTTGATCAAATTCTGAGATAAAAATTTTGAACCAAAAATTTCATTCTAAGTACTATGGGATGAGGTGGGACCACGAGTGTCAAGCTCGATTTTATGACCGTCTCCGATTTTGATGAAACTTGCAGAATATTCTTGGCTCCTTAATCAAAAGCCTTTGCGCAAAGTTTGATCAAATTCTGAGATAAAAATTTTGAACCAAAAATTTCATGCTAAGTACTATGGAATGAAGAGGGAGCACGAGTGTCAAGCTCGATTTTATGACCGTCTCCGATTTTGATGAAACTTGCAGAATATTCTTGGCTCCTTAATCAAAAGCCTTTGCGCAAAGTTTGATCAAATTCTGAGATAAAAATTTTGACACGAAAATTTCATTCTAAGTGCTAAGGGATGTGGAGGGAGCACGAGTCTTAAGCTCGATTTTATGACCGTCTCCGATTTTGATGAAACTTGCAAAATACTCTTGGCTCCTTAATCAAAAGCCTTTGCGCAAAGTTTGATCAAATTCTGAGATAAAAATTTTGACACGAAAATTTCATTCTAAGTACTATGGGATGAGGAGGGAGCACGAGTGTCAAGCTCGATTTTATGACCGTCTCCGATTTTGATGAAACTTGCAGAATATTCTTGGCTCCTTAATCAAAAGCCTTTGCGCAAAGTTTGATCAAATTCTGAGATAAAAATTTTGAACCAAAATTTCATTCTAAGTACTATGGAATGAAGAGGGAGCACGAGTGTCAAGCTCGATTTTATGACCGTCTCCGATTTTGATGAAACTTGCAGAATATTCTTGGCTCCTTAATCAAAAGCCTTTGCGCAAAGTTTGATCAAATTCTGAGATAAAAATTTTGACACGAAAATTTGATTCTAAGTGCTAAGGGATGTGGAGGGAGCACGAGTCTTAAGCTCGATTTTATTACCGTCTCCGATTTTGATGAAACTTGCAAAATACTCTTGGCTCCTTAATCAAAAGCCTTTGCGGAAAGTTTGATCTAATTCTGAGATAAAAATTTTGAACCAAAAATTTCATTCTAAGTACTATGGGATGAGGAGGGAGCACGAGTGTCAAGCTCGATTTTATGACCGTCTCCGATTTTGATGAAACTTGCAGAATATTCTTGGCTCCTTAATCAAAAGCCTTTGCGCAAAGTTTGATCAAATTCTGAGATAAAAATTTTGAACCAAAAATTTCATTCTAAGTACTATGGATGAGGAGGGAGCACGAGTGTCAAGCTCGATTTTATGACCGTCTCCGATTTTGATGAAACTTGCAGAATATTCTTGGCTCCTTAATCAAAAGCCTTTGCGCAAAGTTTTGATCAAATTCTGAGATAAAAATTTTGACACGAAAATTTCATTCTAAGTGCTATGGGATGTGGAGGGAGCACGAGTCTTAAGCTCCATTTTATGACCGTCTCCGATTTTGATTAAACTTGCAAAATACTCTTGGCTCCTTAATCAAAAGCCTTTGCGCAAAGTTTGATCAAATTCTGAGATAAAAATTTTGAACCAAAAATTTCATTCTAAGTACTATGGGATGAGGTGGGACCACGAGTGTCAAGCTCGATTTTATGACCGTCTCCGATTTTGATGAAACTTGCAAAATACTCTTGGCTCCTTAATCAAAAGCCTTTGCGCAAAGTTTGATCAAATTCTGAGATAAAAATTTTGACACGAAAATTTCATTCTAAGTACTATGGGATGAGGAGGGAGCACGAGTGTCAAGCTCGATTTTATGACCGTCTCCGATTTTGATGAAACTTGCAAAATACTCTTGGCTCCTTAATCAAAAGCCTTTGCGCAAAGTTTGATCAAATTCTGAGATAAAAATTTTGACACGAAAATTTCATTCTAAGTGCTAAGGGATGAAGAGGGAGCACGAGTGTCAAGCTCGATTTTATGACCGTCTCCGATTTTGATGAAACTTGCAGAATATTCTTGGCTCCTTAATCAAAAGCCTTTGCGCAAAGTTTGATCAAATTCTAAGATAAAAATTTTGACACGAAAATTTCATTCTAAGTACTATGGGATGAGGAGGGAGCACGAGTGTCAAGCTCGATTTTATGACCGTCTCCGATTTTGATGAAACTTGCAGAATATTCTTGGCTCCTTAATCAAAAGCCTTTGCGCAAAGTTTGATCAAATTCTGAGATAAAAATTTTGACACGAAAATTTCATTCTAAGTACTATGGGATGAGGAGGGAGCACGAGTGTCAAGCTCGATTTTATGACGTCTCCGATTTTGATGAAACTTGCAGAATATTCTTGGCTCCTTAATCAAAAGCCTTTGCGCAAAGTTTGATCAAATTCTGAGATAAAAATTTTGACACGAAAATCTCATTCTAAGTACTATGGGATGAGGAGGGAGCACGAGTGTCAAGCTCGATTTTATGACTGTCTCCGATTTTGATGAAACTTGCAAATATCCTGGCTCCTTAATCAAAAGCCTTTGCGCAAAGTTTGATCAAATTCTGAGATAAAAATTTTGACACGAAAATTTCATTCTAAGTACTACGGGATGAGGAGGGAGCACGAGTGTCAAGCTCGATTTTATGACCGTCTCCGATTTTGATGAAACTTGCAAAATACTCTTGGCTCCTTAATCAAAAGCCTTTGCGCAAAGTTTGATCAAATTCTGAGATAAAAATTTTGAACCAAAATTTCATTGCTAAGTACTATGGAATGAAGAGGGAGCACGAGTGTCAAGCTCGATTTTATGACCGTCTCCGATTTTGATGAAACTTGCAGAATATTCTTGGCTCCTTAATCAAAAGCCTTTGCGCAAAGTTTGATCAAATTCTGAGATAAAAATTTTGACACGAAAAATTTCATTCTAAGTGACTATGGGATGTGGAGGGAGCACGAGTCTTAAGCTCCATTTTATGACCGTCTCCGATTTTGATGAAACTTGCAAAATACTCCTGGCTCCTTAATCAAAAGCCTTTGCGCTAAGTTTGATCAAATTCTGAGAAAAAAATTTTGACACGAAAATTTCATTCTAAGTACTACGGGATGAGGAGGGAGCACGAGTGTCAAGCTCGATTTTATGACCGTCTCCGATTTTGATGAAACTTGCAGAATATTCTTGGCTCCTTAATCAAAAGCCTTTGCGCAAAGTTTGATCAAATTCTGAGATAAAAATTTTGAACCAAAAATTTCATGCTAAGTACTATGGAATGAAGAGGGAGCACGAGTGTCAAGCTCGATTTTATGACCGTCTCCGATTTTGATGAAACTTGCAGAATATTCTTGGCTCCTTAATCAAAAGCCTTTGCGCAAAGTTTGATCAAATTCTGAGATAAAAATTTTGACACGAAAATTTCATTCTAAGTGCTATGGGATGTGGAGGGAGCACGAGTCTTAAGCTCCATTTTATGACTGTCTCCGATTTTGATGAAACTTGCAAAATACTCCTGGCTCCTTTATCAAAAGCCTTTGCGCTAAGTTTGATCAAATTCTGAGATAAAAATTTTGACACGAAAATTTCATTCTAAGTACTACGGGATGAGGAGGCAGCACGAGTGTCAAGCTCGATTTTATGACCGTCTCCGATTTTGATGAAACTTGCAGAATATTCTTGGCTCCTTAATCAAAAGCCTTTGCGCAAAGTTTGATCAAATTCTGAGATAAAAATTTTGACACGAAAATTTCATTCTAAGTACAATGGGATGAGGAGGGAGCACGAGTGTCAAGCTCGATTTTATGACCGTCTGCGATTTTGATGAAACTTGCAGAATATTCTTGGCTTCTTAATCAAAAGCCTTTGCGCAAAGTTTGATCAAATTCTGAGATAAAAATTTTGACACGAAAATTTCATTCTAAGTACTATGGGATGAGGAGGGAGCACGAGTGTCAAGCTCGATTTTATGACTGTCTCCGATTTTGATGAAACTTGCAGAATATTCTTGGCTCCTTAATCAAAAGCCTTTGCGCAAAGTTTGATCAAATTCTGAGATAAAAATTTTGACACGAAAATCTCATTCAAGTCTATGGGATGGGAGGGAGCACGAGTTAAGCTCCATTTTATGACCGTCTCCGATTTTGATGAAACTTGCAAAATACTCTGGCTCCTTAATCAAAAGCCTTTGCGCTAAAGTTTGATCAAATTCTGAGATAAAAATTTTTGACACGAAAATTTCATTCTAAGTACTACGGGATGAGGAGGGAGCACGAGTGTCAAGCTCGATTTTATGACCGTCTCCGATTTTGATGAAACTTGCAGAATATTCTTGGCTTCCTTAATCAAAAGCCTTTGCGGAAAGTTTGATCTAATTCTGAGATAAAAATTTTGAACCAAAAATTTCATTCTAAGTACTATGGGATGAGGAGGGAGCACGAGTGTCAAGCTCGATTTTATGACCGTGTCCGATTTTGATGAAACTTGCAGAATATTCTTGGCTCCTTAATCAAAAGCCTTTGCGCAAAGTTTGATCAAATTCTGAGATAAAAATTTTGACACGAAAATTTCATTCAAAGTGCTATGGGATGTGGAGGGAGCACGAGTCTTAAGCTCCATTTTATGACCGTCTCCGATTTTGAATAAACTTGCAAAATATTCTTGGCTCCTTAATCAAAAGCCTTTGCGGAAAGTTTGATCTAATTCTGAGATAAAAATTTTGAACCAAAAATTTCATTCTAAGTACTATGGGATGAGGAGGGAGCACGAGTGTCAAGCTCGATTTTATGACCGTGTCCGATTTTGATGAAACTTGCAGAATATTCTTGGCTCCTTAATCAAAAGCCTTTGCGCAAAGTTTGATCAAATTCTGAGATAAAAATTTTGACACGAAAATTTCATTCTAAGTGCTATGGGATGTGGACGGAGCACGAGTCTTAAGCTCCATTTTATGACCGTCTCCGATTTTGATTAAACTTGCAAAATACTCTTGGCTCCTTAATCAAAAGCCTTTGCGCAAAGTTTGATCAAATTCTGAGATAAAAATTTTGAACCAAAAATTTCATTCTAAGTACTATGGGATGAGGAGGGAGCACGAGTGTCAAGCTCGATTTTATGACCGTGTCCGATTTTGATGAAACTTGCAGAATATTCTTGGCTCCTTAATCAAAAGCCTTTGCGCAAAGTTTGATCAAATTCTGAGATAAAAATTTTGACACGAAAATTTCATTCTAAGTGCTATGGGATGTGGAGGGAGCACGAGTCTTAAGCTCCATTTTATCACCGTCTCCGATTTTGATTAAACTTGCAAAATACTCTTGGCTCCTTAATCAAAAGCCTTTGCGCAAAGTTTGATCAAGTTCTGAGATAAAAATTTTTAACCAAAAATTTCATTCTAAGTACTATGGGATGAGGTGGGACCACGAGTGTCAAGCTCGATTTTATGACCGTCTCCGATTTTGATGAAACTTGCAAAATACTCTTGGCTCCTTAATCAAAAGCCTTTGCGCAAAGTTTGATCAAATTCTGAGATAAAAATTTTGAACCAAAAATTTCATGCTAAGTACTATGGAATGAAGAGGGAGCACGAGTGTCAAGCTCGATTTTATGACCGCCTCCGATTTTGATTAAACTTGCAAAATACTCTTGGCTCCTTAATCAAAAGCCTTTGCGCAAAGTTTGATCAAATTCTGAGATAAAAATTTTGAACCAAAAATTTCATTCTAAGTACTATGGGATGAGGAGGGAGCACGAGTGTCAAGCTCGATTTTATGACCGTGTCCGATTTTGATGAAACTTGCAGAATATTCTTGGCTTCTTAATCAAAAGCCTTTGCGCAAAGTTTGATCAAATTCTGAGATACAAATTTTGACACGAAAATTTCATTCTAAGTGCTAAGGGATGTGGTGGGAGCACAAGTCTTAAGCTCCATTTTATGACCGTCTCCGATTTTGATTAAACTTGCAAAATACTCTTGGCTCCTTAATCAAAAGCCTTTGCGCAAAGTTTGATCAAATTCTGAGATAAAAATTTTGAACCAAAAATTTCATTCTAAGTACTATGGGATGAGGAGGGAGCACGAGTGTCAAGCTCGATTTTATGACCGTCTCCGATTTTGATGAAACTTGCAGAATATTCTTGGCTCCTTAATCAAAAGCCTTTGCGCAAAGTTTGATCAAATTCTGAGATAAAAATTTTGACACGAAAATTTCATTCTAAGTGCTAAGGGATGTGGAGAGAGCACGAGTCTTAAGCTCCATTTTATGACCGTCTCCGATTTTGATTTAACTTGCAAAATATTCTTGGCTCCTTAATCAAAAGCCGTTGCGGAAAGTTTGATCTTATTCTGCGATAAAAATTTTGAACCAAAAATTTCATTCTAAGTACTATGGGATGAGGAGGGAGCAGAGTGTCAAGCTCGATTTTATGACCTGTCCATTTTGATGAAACTAGAATATTTTGGCTCCTTAATCAAAAGCCTTTGCGCAAATTTATCAAATTCTGAGATAAAAATTTTGACAGAAAATTTTTCTAAGTGCTATGGGATGTGGAGGGAACGAGCTTAAGCTCCATTTTATACCGTCTCCGATTTTGTTAAACTTGCAAAATTCTTGGCTCCTTAATCAAAACCTTTGCGCAAAGTTTGACAAATTCTGAGATAAAAATTTTTACAAAAATTTTTCTAAGTACTAGGGATGGAGGAGACAAGTCAAGCTCGATTTTATGACCGTCTCCTTTTGATGAAACTTAAAATATTCTTGGCTCCTTAATCAAAAGCCTTTGCGCAAAGTTTATCAAATTCTGAGATAAAAATTTTGAACAAAATTTCATTCTAATAGGGGAGGAGGAGCTTAAGCTCATTTATGACCGCTCCGATTTTGATTAAACTTAAAATTCTTGGCTCCTTAATCAAAAGCCTTTGCCAAAGTTTGATCAAATTCTGAGATAAAAATTTTAACAAAAATTTCATTCTAAGTCTAGGGATGGGGGAACGAGTTCAAGCTCATTTTAGACCGTCCGATTTTGATGAAACTTGCAAATATTCTTGGCTCCTTAACAAAAGCCTTTGAGTTTGATCAAATTCTGAGATAAAAATTTTGAAAAAATTTCATTCTAAGTCTAAGGGTTGGAGGGAGCAAGTCTTAAGCTCCATTTTATGACCGTCTGATTTTATTAAACTTGCAAAATTCTTGGTTAAAAAACCTTTGCAAAGTTTGATCAAATTCTGAGATAAAAATTTTGAACCAAAAATTTCATTCTAAGACTATGGGAAGGAGGGAGCAAGTGTCAAGCTCGATTTTATGACCGTTCCGATTTTGATGAAACTTGCAGAATATTCTTGGCTCCTTAATCAAAAGCCTTTGCGAAAGTTTATCAAATTCTGAGATAAAAATTTTGACACGAAAATTTCTTTAATGCTAAGGGATGTGGAGGAGCACGAGTCTTAAGCTCCATTTTGACCCCCGATTTTATTAAACTTGCAAAATATTCTTGGTCCTTAATCAAAAGCCTTCGAAAGTTTGATCAATTCTGAAAAAATTTGAACCAAAAATTTCATTCTAATACTATGGGATGAGGAGGGAGACGAGTGTCAAGCTCGATTTTATGACCGTTTTTTGATGAAACTTGCAGAATATTCTTGGCTCCTTAATCAAAAGCCTTTGCGCAAAGTTTGATCAAATTCTGATAAAAATTTTGACAGAAAATTTCATTCTAAGTGCTAAGGGATGTGGAGGAGACACATTAAGCTCCATTTTATGACCGTCTCCTTTTGATTAAACTAAAATACTTGGCTCCTTAATCAAAAGCCTTTGCGAAAGTTTGATCAATTTGAAAAAATTTTGAACCAAAAATTTCATTCTAAGTACTATGGGATGAGGGGGACACGAGTGTCAAGCTCGATTTTATGACCGTTTGATTTTGATGAAACTTGCAGAATATTCTTGGCTCCTTAATCAAAAGCCTTTGCGCAAAGTTTGATCAAATTCTGAAATTTTGACACGAAAATTTCATTCTAAGTCTAGGGATTGGAGGAGACGAGTCTTAAGCTATTTTATGAATTTTGATTAAACTTGCAAAATATCTTGGCTCCTTAATCAAAAGCCTTTGCGCAAAGTTTGATCAAATTGAGATAAAAATTTTGAACCAAAAATTTCATTTAAGTACTATGGGATGAGGAGGACACGAGTGTCAAGCTCGATTTTATGACCGTTCCGATTTTGATGAAACTTGCAAAATTCTTGGCTCTTAATCAAAACTTTGCGCAAAGTTTGATCAAATTCTGGATAAAATTTTGAACAAAAATTTCATCTAAAGTGCTAAGGGTGGAGATCTAAGTAATTTTACCGTCCGATTTTGATTAAACTTGCAAAATATCTTGGCTCCTTAATCAAAAGCCTTTGCGAAAGTTTGATCAAATTCTGAGATAAAAATTTTGAACCAAAAATTTCATTCTAAGTACTATGGGATGAGGAGGGAGCACGAGTGTCAAGCTCGATTTTATGACCGTTCCGATTTTGATGAAACTTGCAGAATATTCTTGGCTCTTAATCAAAAGCCTTTGCGCAAAGTTTGATCAAATTCTGATAAAATTGCAGAAAATTCTTGGCTCCTTACTCAAAAGCCTATGCGCAAAGTTTGATCAAAGTTCTGAGATAAAAATTTTGAGACGAAAACTCCATTCTTAAGTGCTATGGGATGTGGATGGCACGAGTATAAGCTCCATTTTAGACCGTCTCCGATTTTGATTAAACTTGCAAAATATTCTTGCTCCTTAATCAAAGCCTTTGCGCAAAGTTTGATCAAATTCTGAGATAAAATTTTGAACCAAAAATTTCATTCTAAGTACTATGGGATGAGGAGGTAGCACGAGTTTCAAGCTCGATTTTATGACCGTCTCCGATTTTGATGAAACTTGCAGAATATTCTTGGCTCCTAATCAAAAGCCTTGCGCAAAGTTTGATCAAATTCTGAGATAAAAATTTTGACACGAAAATTTCATTCTAAGTGCTAAGGGATGTGGCGAGCAGAGTCTTAAGCTCCATTTTATGACCGTCTCCGATTTTATTAAACTTGCAAAATACTCTTGCTCCTTAATCAAAAGCCTTTGCCAAAGTTTGATCAATTCTGAGATAAAATTTACCAATTCATTCTAAGTCTAGGATGAGGAGGGAGCACGAGTTCAAGCTCATTTTATGACCGTTCGATTTTGATGAAACTTGCAAATATCTTGGCTCCTTAACAAAAGCCTTTGCGCAAAGTTGATCAAATTCTGAGATAAAATTTTGACAAAATTTCATTCTAAGTCTAGGGATGGGGGAGCACGACTTAAGCTCATTTACCGTCTCCGTTGATAAACTTGCAAAATTCTTGCTCTTAATCAAAAGCCTTTGCGCAAAGTGATCAATTCTGAGATAAAAATTTTAACCAAAATTTCATTTAAGTACTATGAGATGAGGAGGGAGCACGAGTGTCAAGCTCGATTTTATGACCGTCTCCGATTTTGATGAAACTTGCAGAATATTCTTGGCTCCTTAATCAAAAGCCTTTGCGCAAAGTTTGATCAAATTCTGAGATAAAAATTTTGACACGAAAATTTCATTCTAAGTGCTAAGGGATGTGGAGAGAGCACGAGTCTTAAGCTCCATTTTATGACCGTCTCCGATTTTGATTAAACTTGCAAAATATTCTTGACTCCTTAATCAAAAGCCTTTGCGGAAAGTTTGATCTAATTCTGAGATAAAAATTTTGAACCAAAAATTTCATTCTAAGTACTATGGGATGAGGAGGGAGCACGAGTGTCAAGCTCGATTTTATGACCGTCTCCGATTTTGATGAAACTTGCAGAATATTCTTGGCTCCTTAATCAAAAGCCTTTGCGCAAAGTTTGATCAAATTCTGAGATAAAAATTTTGACACGAAAATTTCATTCTAAGTGCTAAGGGATGTGGAGGGAGCACGAGTCTTAAGCTCCATTTTATGACCGTCTCCGATTTTGATTAAACTTGCAAAATATTCTTGGCTCCTTAATCAAAAGCCTTTGCGCAAAGTTTGATCAAATTCTGAGATAAAAATTTTGAACCAAAAATTTCATTCTAAGTACTAGGGATGAGGAGGGAGCACGAGTTCAAGCTCGATTTTATGACCGTCTCCGATTTTGATGAAACTTGCAGAATATTCTTGGCTCCTTAATCAAAAGCCTTTGCGCAAAGTTTGATCAAATTCTGAGATAAAAATTTTGACACGAAAATTTCATTCTAAGTGCTAGGGATGAGGAGGGAGCACGAGTCTTAAGCTCATTTTATGACCGTCTCCGATTTTGATTAAACTTGCAAAATACTCTTGGCTCCTTAATCAAAAGCCTTTGCACAAAGTTTGATCAAATTCTGAGATAAAAATGTTTACACGATAATTTCATTCTAAGTGCTAAGGGATGAGGAGGGAGCACGAGTCTCAAGCTCTATTTTATGACCGTCTCCGATTTTGATGAAACTTGCAAAATACTCTTGGCTCCTTAACCAAAAGCCTTTGCGCAAAGTTTGATCAAATTCTGAGATAAAAATTTTGAACCAAAAATTTCATTCTAAGTACTACGGGATGAGGAGGGAGCACGAGTGTCAAGCTCGATTTTATGACCGTGTCCGATTTTGATGAAACCTGCAGACTATTCTTGGCTTCTTAATCAAAAGCCTTTGCGCAAAGTTTGATCAAATTCTGAGATAAAAATTTTGACACGATAATTTCATTCTAAGTGCTAAGGGATGAGGAGGGAGCACGAGTCTCAAGCTCTATTTTATGACCGTCTCCGATTTTGATGAAACTTGCAAAATACTCTTGGCTCCTTAACCAAAAGCCTTTGCGCAAAGTTTGATCAAATTCTGATATAAAAATGTTGACACGATAATTTCATTCTATGTTCTAAGGGATGTGGAGGGAGCACGAGTCTTAAGCTCGATTTTATGACCGTCTCCGATTTTGATTAAACTTGCAAAATACTCTTGGCTCCTTAATCAAAAGCCTTTGCGCAAAGTTTGATCAAATTCTGAGATAAAAATGTTGACACGATAATTTCATTCTAAGTGCTAAGGGATGAGGAGGGAGCACGAGTCGCAAGCTCTATTTTATGACCGTCTCCGATTTTGATGAAACTTGCAAAATACTCTTGGCTCCTTAATCAAAAGCCTTTGCGCAAAGTTTGATTAAATTCTGAGATAAAAATATTCAACCAAAAATTTCATTCTAAGTACTACGGGATGAGGAGGGAGCACGAGTGTCAAGCTCGATTTTATGACCGTGTCCGATTTTGATGAAACTTGCAGACTATTCTTGGCTTCTTAATCAAAAGCCTTTGCGCAAAGTTTGATCAAATTCTGAGATAAAAATGTTGACACGATAATTTCATTCTAAGTGCTAAGGGATGAGGAGGGAGCACGAGTCTCAATCTCTATTTTATGACCGTCTCCAATATTGATGAAAGTTGCAAAATACTCTTGGCTCCTTAATCAAAAGCCTTTGCGCAAAGTTTGATTAAATTCTGAGATAAAAATATTCAACCAAAAATTTCATTCTAAGTACTACGGGATGAGGAGGGAGCACGAGTGTCAAGCTCGATTTTATGACCGTCTCCGATTGTGATGAAACTTGCAGAATATTCTTGGCTTCTTAATCAAAAGCCTGTGCGCAAAGTTTGATCAAATTCTGAGAAAAAAATTTTGACACGAAAATTTCATTCTAAGTACTATGGGATGAGGAGGGAGCACGAGTGTCAAGCTCGATTTTATGACCGTCTCCGATTTTGATGAAACTTGCAGAATATTCTTGGCTTCTTAATCAAAAGCCTTTGCGCAAAGTTTGATCAAATTCTGAGATAAAAATTTTGACACGATAATTTCATTCTAAGTGCTAAGGGATGAGGAGGGAGCACGAGTCTCAAGCTCTATTTTATGACCGTCTCCGATTTTGATGAAACTTGCAAAATACTCTTGGCTCCTTAACCAAAAGCCTTTGCGAAAAGTTTGATCAAATCTATCTATATATATAAAAATCAAATGGTGTGCGTATGTAATCGATAACCGTCTAAACTATCAGACCGATTTCAAAACCAAAACATGCGTTGGAAAGGTCTTTTTGGGGAGCAGGTTATAGGCTATTGAAATATTAAAAAGATAAATGTGTGCGTGAAATAATGGCCATAAAGCCGCGGATTGTTCATTATTCACTCTAACTAAGCTGTAAAGAAAATTTGATCACATGGCCATAGCAAAAAAATTTTCATGAAAATTCAAATTCAATTTCGATTTCGGTCAGATGCCAACAGAAACATACTGATCTCTTCCCGTTAAATGTCTACCATCGCCGAAATTCGCGAAAACCGCATAATTTGGCTTTTTCCTATTTTGAATCGTACACTAAGCAGCCAAATATAGTGCTCTATTAGGGTTAAAAATTGGCCATGTCCACGATTCGTGAAATTTGCGAAATTTTGATTTTTAGTATTTTGAATCATACACTAAGCAGCCAAATATAGTGCTCCATTAGGGTTAAAAGTTGACCATGTCTACCATGGCCGAAATTCGCGAAAACCGCATAATTTGGCTTTTTCCTATTTTGAATCGTACATTAAGCAACCAAATATAGTGCTCTATTAGGGTTAAAAATTGGCCATGTCCACAATTCGCGAAATTTGCGAAATTTTGATTTTTAGTATTTTGAATCATACACTAAGCAGCCAAATATAGTGCTCCATTAGGGTTAAAAGTTGACCATGTCTACCATGGCCGAAATTCGCGAAAACCGCATAATTTGGCTTTTTCCTATTTTGAATCGTACATTAAGCAACCAAATATAGTGCTCTATTAGGGTTAAAAATTGGCCATGTCCACCATTCGCGAAATTTGCGAAATTTTGATTTTTAGTATTTTGAATCATACACTAAGCAGCCAAATATAGTGCTCCATTAGGGTTAAAAGTTGACCATGTCTACCATGGCCGAAATTCGCGAAAACCGCATAATTTGGCTTTTTCCTATTTTGAATCGTACATTAAGCAACCAAATATAGTGCTCTATTAGGGTTAAAAATTGGCCATGTCCACGATTCGCAAAATTTTGCAAAATTTAAATTTCACTATTTTGAATCGTGCATTTAACAGCCAAATATATTGTTCTATTAGAGTTAAAATTTGACCATGACCACTGTTTTTACTTCAAAATATCGGCTTGAATTCAAAAACCATACAGCACATGAACTGCAGATATCAGAATTCAAGTTGTACCAAGCAGCACATAAACTGTTGATACACGAAGACAAGTCCCTAAGTTGATCACACAATGGTTTCAATTGGACTCATGTTTATTAATAAATTTCATTTCTTTTATACATTATTATTGCTAGATAATCAATATTTAAATCAATGAAGCTCAATATTAATTCATTATTGCTTAAGCAGTAATTTTTCTTTTTCTTGTTCTTTTCTTTTGCTTTGTTTTATATATACAAACATATTCTCGCTTACATGCAAAGTTTTCTTGCGACATAAATTTTTGCTGATCGCATAAAATAAACAATTGTGGATTGAATTCTAAACATTCTGGCCCTCCGTTGAGTAATCTTGTTTACTCAACTCTTTATACAATTTCGAGAGCTATTGTGTTTTGCTGGCGTGGAGTAGGTTTTGGTGGTGTCCCAAGTCGAATAGCTCTTTGCTGACATTTAGTTTTTATTTTCCAAATACTCAAGCAGAGAATTATCAATATAATGAGCACGATCACAGTATAGCTTGTTACATCATGCAGTGTGGATGGCTGGATTTCTTCAGGAAACTGGAAGTCGGCATGTAACTGTTGCTGGACCTTGGTGAGCTGTTCCAATTTATTATTTACTTGATGAATGTCAAAATTTAGTACTCTTTTTAATTCCATAGGTTCTGCAACTGAGGTTATATTTCCAAATGCGGGAAATGATAAATGCATTATGGTTGAAGTAATTCCCTGGCCTTGGATTGTTAAAAAAGCACCTTTTATGACGCAATCAGGTTGGATGGACAGTGTGCCGGAACCATTTATGTTGACTTCTTGGACATTGTCTCCACACACAGCTGTAAGCTCAGTTGCAGTTCTAGCTGCAAAAATCCACTTATTCGGTTTCCAAGTTGGAATTAGTGAAATGTTATTGAATTGGTGTTCCACCTTGCAATTGGATGAGGTTCTATTGTTAAAAAGGGCTACTTCGCAAGAATAGCTGCCGGAATTTTTTCGAATTGTTGCTTGAATGTTTGGGCAGAGGAAAGTGTCGTCAATAATTTCATTACATTTATAAAAATCGGTTGTGCTCAAGGTGACATATTCATCTCGATGATTAGTGACTGCTAGAAATTGCGCAGTTGGTTTGATTGAAAGCATAGTGCTGTTAATAACTGTGGGAATTGAAATCAGATGAAAAAGTTCGAATTTTTGATGATTGACAAGTGGAATATCAATTTTGAACATCAGACGATGTGCAGTAACTGCTGCCTTTATTTTCATGATTTTTTATAGGTGTAAAAGATCATCATCATCTGTTGGAAGAGCTCGACCAACGGGCAGATGTCCTTTTATGCAACTGATTTCCCTTTTCAATTGCTGAGGTGTCAATATGGTCGGGCTAATGTTTCCGTGGTTTGAATGAGTGAGTGCGTTGATTATATCTGCCTGAATTTTGTGTATATGTGATGATAGCATGAAAAGTTGAACTACCAACGATATCATTAATTGTGAATTGTAAAGGTTTGTGTGTTCGGCTCCCAATTGGTTGAACTCCTGTTCAATTGCCCTTTGAAGCTCTATAATGTGTTTACTTGTGTTGATTGCATCCTCCTTTAAAATGTTGATTGTGGCATCAACAACTGATGTTTGATTTTTTACTAAATGCAGTAAGAATTCTTCATTGCTGTTGACCTTGTTTATGGTTGCCGCCATATGTTCAGCATAGTTGGAGTCCAGTACTCCAAATAGGGCATTGGCAACATTGCCTACAATGTCTAACGCTGCTCTTCTTGATCGAGTCGGTGATATGAGATCTTCTTCCTGAATGAGCTCTTCTGCAGTTTGTTGTAATTGGTGTGCAAATGCGTAGCAAGATTTATCCAAGGATTTATTGCATAATCCTCTAAGTGTTTGAATTCCTTCGTCTAGCATCTTGTTTTTGGACCAGAGTGGTTTCAGCTCATAGTATACGAAGATTTTCCAACTGCCACTTATTAGTTTTGTGTTTCCAATTCCTTCGAAATATATTCCCGGATTTGCATCAAAATTTTTTATGTTGACTGATCCGGCAAGGGCTAATGGCATCAAGAGAAGCGAAATTATTAGTGTTGTAACCAGAGAGCTGCTGGAAATTAATTTCCTTTTTGATGGACTTGTTTCTGATGATGGCCGCTTTAGTGGTAGTTCATAATTCTCATTTTGGTCTCCTTCGTTAAAAAGTGGTGCGAGTTTTTGTAACGGACGTTTAAACACGCCATTTTCGGTTTTTATATCTGCTACTCGAATTAGTTGATCATCTCCTTTATACACATGAACGACTCTACCTAATGGCCATTTCATCGTTGGTAAGTTTTCATCCTTGAGGATCACCATGTCACCTTCCTTTATATTTTGACATCTTTGTTGCCACTTGTTCCGATATTGCAGTTCATGTAAATATTCTACATGCCACCGTTTCCAAAATTCATCCTTTGCATTTGACACCAGCTGCCATCTTGCTGTTAATGTGTTTTTTAAGGATGCTCTATTAGGATTTACTTGTGAAGTAAGAGGTTCGCCGATGATAAAGTGACCTGGTGTGAGTGCAGTCAAGTCGTTCGGATTGGATGACATTGGTGTTAACGGTCTTGAATTAAGTATGGCTTCTACTCCGATAGTTATTGTTTCAAACTCCTCATATGTGAAGGATGCGCTGGCCATCGCCTTAACAAGCAGTAGTTTTGCAGATTTTACTGCAGCTTCCCATAGCCCTCCAAAATGTGGTGCCTTGGGGGGTATGAACTTGAACTCAATTCCAAGATCACTGCTAGCCCTTTTGATTTGGGTTTGGGCAGTTGTTGAGTAAATTGCATCTTTTAGCTCTTCCAGTTGGTTTTTTGCTCCGACAAAATTTGTAGCGTTGTCACTGTATAACGTTTTGCATCTGCCCCTCCTTCCTGTGAAACGCTTGAGGGCACCTATGAAAGCTTCAGTTGTCAAATCGCTTACAATTTCAAGGTGAACAGCCTTTGTTGCAAAGCAACAAAATACAGCTAAATATGCTTTGTAGGGTCTTTTTCCTCTTCCCTTATAGTGTACCATAAAGGGGCCACAATAGTCGACTCCAGCCTTAAAGAATGGCCTTGCTGCAGTTACTCGATCAGCTGGTAAGTTTCCCATGAGTTGCTCCATCAAGTGAGGTTTTGCTCTGGTGCAGCGAATACATTTGTGGACTGTGTTGCGAGCCAAAATCTTTCCTTTGATTGGCCAAAATTGTTGTTTTATGATGCACAATAACGCTTGAGGCCCACAATGATTATGTTCTTCGTGCTTTGCTTTAAACAATAGTCGAACGATTGGGTTATTGTATGGGAGAACCATCGGATGCTTGGCATCATAGGCAATAGATGCTGCTTCAAGCCGTCCTCCTACTCATAATACGCTGTGATCGTCCAAAAAGGGTGCTAGTCCGTTGAGTTGGCTTGATGCGTCGATAGTTTTGCATGCCTTCAGATTATTAATATCACTTAATAGCTCAGATTGTTGAATTGTCTTAACGATGAATTGCAAGGATGTATATAATTCAAAAGGACTTAATTCTGGTTGCAGCATGATTGAATGTATTTTCTTGCGTTGAGGACCTTTCTGATGTGGAGGATTTACTCTTTGATGATTGGTCTTCATAAGTTGAACAAATTTGATCACATAAGCTATTGTACGTAGCAAAAACTTAAACGAATTCCGATGATTTATTGAGTATAGTAGTTCACTTGAACTATTCTGAGCCTTGATGATTGCTACGATTGGTTTCTGTTTTAATTCCAATTCAACTGACGATTGAAGAGAACTTGACGATTGTTGAGGCCATTGCGTTTGGCTTCCGTGGAGAAATAATGGCCCATAAAACCATATGGTATATGTTCTAAATTTTTCAGTTGAAATTCCCCGTGAAAGAACATCAGCTGGATTATTCTTTGATGGAACGTGATGCCATTGAGTTGGCAAGGAAAGCTGTTGAATTTTGCTGACACGATTAGCTACGAATGTATAATATGAGGATGCCGATGATTTAATCCAATTTAAAACAATTTCGGAGTCAGTCCAAAAGATTGTTGTAACATCCAAATTTTTAAGATCACCCTTTACTCTTTTAGTTAATTCAGCTCCTAATAAAGCCGCACATAGTTCCAAACGAGGCAATGTTTGTTTCTTGATCGGCGCTACTCTTGATTTTGCACACAGTAAATTGACTGTTATAGTTCCATCTGTGGCAACTGATCGAACATAAATTGCTGCCCCATACGCCTTTTCTGATGCGTCAACAAACGTATGAATTTGCGTTTTATTTGGTTGTATCGTCTTATGGTTAAAGATGTGCCTGGGCGCTCTTATGCTGTTCAAACCTGTGAATCCTTTTAGAAATTGGTTCCATTCAAGTTGTAAGTCTTTTGGTAGCTCATCATCCCACGATATTTTGAGTTGCCATAACTGTTGAGTGAATATTTTGGCCTTTACAATAACTGGACCAAATATTCCCAAGGGGTCAAATATTTTGCCGAGGTCAGAACAAACTGACCTTTTTGTTGGTGTCTTGTTGGATATTGTTGTGGATGCTCTCCCGCAAAGCTGATCAGTTTTAGGCAACCATATCACGCCCAAGGCCTTTTGTGCTTTATCAATATCTGAGTCGAAATCGAGGCTTATTTCCCCTTCGTCTGAGGCTTCGCCCGCCAGGAGCTGCGGATGGTTTGAACACCACTTCCTTAGATTGAACCCGGCTTCTCTAAGCATTGTCGTAAGTTGCGTCTTTGCTTCCAGTGCTGTGCTCAAAAGATCGGCTCCACTAAGGCAATCATCAACGTAGAAATCGTCATGCAGAATGGGAGCTCCAATTGGATATTTACTCATGCTTGATTGTGCTAAGTGTTTTAAACACCTTGTTGCTAGATATGGTGCTGAAGTAGTCCCATACGTTACAGTAGTTAGGTGATAGTATTTGATTGATTCAGTTGGATTTTTTCGCCAGATAATTGTTTGAAGATTCTGATCAGCTTCATGAACCAGAATCTGCCGGTACATCTTTTCAATGTCTGCTGTAAATGCAATACGGTGCATCCGGAATCTGAGCAGAATTGCGAATATGTCACTCTGAACGGTAGGTCCAGCATGCAGAACATCATTGAGTGAGAGCCCCGTCAAAGTTTTTGCTGAACCATCAAATACAACGCGCAGTTTTGTTGTTGTACTGTCTGGCTTCAACACACAATGATGGGGTATGAAGAAACTTGGCGTCAATAGTTCATCTTTTGGAATTTCCTTCATGTGCCCTAGTGCCTCATACTCATTCATAAAGTTCACATACTGCATTTTTAGGTTCTCGTCCTTACTGAGACGTCTTTCCAATGAAAAAAAACGTTGAAGGGCTAGCTGACATGAATTTCCAAGCGCAGATACATTTCCCAATCGAGGTAGGTGAACCATGTATCTGCCTTCGTGTGTCCTTGCCACAGTTTGAACAAAGTGAATTTCGCATAATCTTTCCGATTCTGTCATTTGTCGTTGTACCTCGTCTGCATCATCCATTTTCCAGAATTTTTCCACCATTGTTGAAGTTGCAATTTCGTCTTCACTGAAAACTGCGCATGTTGTTGAACTTCCTTGCTCTCCAGCTACCTTTCCAGTAACTATCCATCCTAATACTGAATTTTGTAGGTTAGGACATCCAGATTTTAATTTTATTTGTTGCGGCCGAAGTAAATCAGTGTAAAATTCTGCTCCTAGAAGGACATCGACTCTTTCTGGTGTGAAGAATTCAGGGTCTGCGAGTTTAATGTTTTGTGGTAGATTCCATTCTGATGTGTCAATATGGCATGATGGCTGTGCAGATACTATGTAAGGTAGAATGAACGCTTCTAGCTGTGCTGAATACTTTCCATTTAGTGAATTCAATGCAACATTCACTCGTTGTGTTGACTGTCGGGTGTTTCGCCCGATTCTTTCAATACAAAGAGATGATTTTGATGGAGACAGTGCTAGTCTTTTTACAGTCCTCTCGGATATTATGTTGATTTGAGATCCAGAGTCTAAAAGTGCACGGACTTCGCAACTGCGACCGTTATTCGCAGTTAATCTTATTTTTGCTGTTGCAAGGAGAACGAACTTGTACCCAGCTGATGGTTGATTGGATAAAGCTACCGTAGCCTGTGTGTCTGTTGCTTTTTCTACAGTTGATTCTTTTTGCTCTGTAGCCACTGTTGACGTGACATTACCTTTGTCATTGGAAGACTTAGATTGTTCTAAATGTAATAAAGTATTATGTTTTTTTGGGCACTTAGAACAAGATCTAGCTGAGCAGCCTTTGGATTGATGGTCGTCTTTAAAGCAGTTGACACACAACTTGTGGTTTTGTGTCCATTTAAGTCGTTCTACTGGAGACATCTTTAAGAATTTTCCGCAATAGTAGATCGGGTGACCTTCTTTGCTGCATACCTTGCATGCCTTAGAGTTGGTTGCTGTGGCCGACGTTGCTGAATCCGCCTTTTCCTTACCCCCAACGGCTTCCAGAGCTTGAAATCGAAGTTCTAAAAATTTTAGGAAATGTTGTATGCTCTGAAGTTCTCTAGGAGACTGTAATGAAGATTCATATAGAATATGGCTTTGTCGATCCAATTTTTTAACCAGAATATGCAGCAGAAGAGGACTCCATTGATCGGTGTCGACACCTATGTTTTGTAATGCGAGCAAACTTTCATGTATGGTGTCATGAAAATTGCGAACGGTGTTTTTCTCAGGTGTTAAATTTTTAAGCGCCAAAATCTTTTCAATGATGAATCCAGTAAGTACTCGTTTATTGTTGAAACGTTCTTCTAGAATTGTCCATGCTGATGTATAGTTTTCTTCTGTTAGGTTGAGATGTCGTATCAACCTCTCTGCTTCTCCAGTGAGGTTGGTTTTTAAATACCACATTTTCTCTATGTTCTGCAGTGGTTGTTCATGAATAGTACGCTTGAAAATATCAGAAAAAGTCTGCCATTTCAAGAGATTGCCATCAAACTTCGGTATTGATATTTTTGGTAATTTTATCTCAGGTCGGCCTCGTGAAGGTGTCTTGGATTCCTTCATCAAGTTGGTGAGAGATGCCAGTTTTTTATG
>JAIPUU010000712.1:0-39880 GCA_020466095.1 Chlorops oryzae
GTATTAGACTGTTTGTCATCAAATTATTTGACAAGAATAAAGTATTTTGAAAAAATTCTTTATTATTTCATAATAATTTTCTTGTTCTTTGGAGAAATTAAAAAGATAACAAGTAAAGAAGTTTACATCGGCTAAGCCGATTGCACACACACCTTTTCCTCAGCCTTAAATATTAGGTGTAGTAAAAAGAAATCCATTATTTTTGCATTAAATTGAGGGCTTTATTTAAGATAGTTAGAATGACCCGATTTAGGTCAAATATGCGCCGTTTTGTTCGATAACTTGTTGCCATTTTAAAGGTAATTTCATTATGCCTCTCTCATAGAAGCCCTCGTTCCTATTAGCAAAAAATTGAGACAGTCGAATTTCAGAAGCCTCTCTTGAAGCGAATGTTTCACCAGCAAAATTGTTCGCCATGGACAGGAACAGATGGTAATCACTTGGTGCCAGGTCCGGACTATAAGGTGGATGCAGAAGAACCTCCCAACCAAACTCCCGGAGCTTCTGGCGAGTCACTATCGATGTGTGTGGCCTGACGTTGTCCTGATGGAACACAATTCCTCTCCTATTGGCCAAAGCTGGCCGCTTATGGGCGATTGCTTCCTTCAGACGGTCCAATTGTTGACAGTAGAGTTCCGAGTTAAGAGTTTTGCCGTATGGGAGCAGCTCATAGTAGATAATTCCCTGCCAATCCCACCAAAAACACAGCAAAACCTTCCTGGCCGTCAATCCTGGCTTGGCCACCGTTCCGCCGGTTCACCGTGTTTCGACCACGACCGTTTTCGCTTGACGTTGTCGTAAGTGACCCACTTTTCATCACCAGTCACCAACCGCTTCAGAAATGGGTCGATTTTGTTACGGTTCAGCAGCGATTCGCAGATGGAAAATCGGTCTATGAGGTTTTTTTGCGTTAACTCGTGTGGTACCCATACATCGAGCTTCTTTGTGTATCCAGCCTTATTCAAATGGTTCCAAACGGTTTTTTGTGCAATCTTTAGCTCTTTTGCAATCGAAACAGTGCTAACATGACGGTTGGACTCGATAATTTCCATGATTTTATCGACATTTTCGACAATTGGCCTTCCAGTTTGTGGTGCATCCTTGACATCGAAGTTGCCGGAACCCGAATCGACGAAACCAAAATTGCGCATGATTGGCTGTTACAGTATCAGGTCCATAAACGCTATTCACATTTTCAGCCGCCTGGCTTGCGTTTTCTCCCTTATCGAAGAAAAACTGTAAAATGTAGCGAATTTTCTCTTTGCTGATGTCCATCTTTGACAAGCTCTCAAACAAAACTGAATCAATCAATCAAAAAAGTGTCAAAAAAGCTTTTTTAGTAGGAACTGTCATATTTCTAATGCCCCCTAGCGGAACACGATCGGACTTATACAACGCGAGATGCAGATAAATAACGCCATCTATTGGAAAAATAATGGATTTCTTTTTACTACACCTAATATGTTGAAACATTACCTTAACAAAAATTCCTGCCCTTTTCGTTGTTCTAGCTACACATTATCTGTGCTTCGATTTAGCTTCACTAACTCGAAATTATATTTAAGTACAAATTTTTTGCGAATGGTGGGCATGGTCAAATTTTAACCGTTAGAGGACATTTTGTCTAGCTGCAAAATACTCAATTCAAAAAAGTGAAAATCAAATTTTCGCGAATTTTGCGAATGGTGGGCATGGTCAAATTTTAACCGTTAGAGGACATTTTGTCTAGCTGCAAAATACTCAATTCAAAATAGTGAAAATCAAATTTTTGCGAATTTCGCGAATGGTGGTAAAATTTTATCCTTAAGTGACGACTTTATTTGGCGGCAAAATAGACAACCAGAAGAAGCAAAAAAAAACCATTTTTGTATACAGATATGAGAATAAGAGAAAGAGTGTTTTTTTTTAATGTGTAGGATGATGACCATAGTTATAGCGATGTCGCTTAAGCGAAAGCTTAAGTCTACATGGTAGCTATACACACACCAAATTTCTTTGTTCAAACTCAAACCCCACCTCTTTCCAAGCATTATCTCTGATTATTTTATTTTTATAATCATTTAACTGGGCGTTCCAGAGACATTCGCGCATTTCCACATTGCTTATCAATTTCATTATTTCGGTGTCACTCCACTGTATGGAAACCTTTTTGACTCTCTTTTTTCCTTCAGACATTTTTTTAAATTCAATTTTAGGTTGAAATAAAAATAATTTTGTCTTTATTTGGCTGTATTTGTTTCTGCAGTTGACAAGGAATATCCAAACAAAAACAATATTCCAAATACGTGCAAACAGTTTGCTTTGTTTAAAGCGAACCCAATTACACAGAAAAAAAAGTGTCAAATATTTGGCTTTTTGACGATATGCCAAACATAACCCAAATACGATCAAATAATATGTTTAGTCAAATATATTTGCCTATTACACTGTTTGAACCTGTGTTTGGCACCGAAATTCCAAATATTTGGCCAAATGCCAAACAGTGTAATACTACCTTAAGAATTACTATATTCGTCTGAGTTCTAAAAATCAAAATATGTACCTCAAACACAGTGAGAGCGCATTAGCTCTCTTTTACTCAGAATGCCTTCAAAGTTAATCATTTTGAGTGAAAATTGAAAAATCTAGATTTCTCGGATTTCTGGAGGTGGTCAAAAAAAGTTACGGGATGACCATTGGAGGCCATGAAATGGTCATTCTGAAAACCTATTTCAAATTAAAAAAAAACTTTGTATAGGGTACTATAGAGATGGTGAAAGTTTCTGCTTACATCGAAGGCTGAATATTTTGAGTGAAAATTGAAAAATCTGGATTTCTGGAGGTGGTCAAAAAAAGTTACGGGATGACCATTGGAGGCCATGAAGTGGTCATTCTGAAAACCTATTTCAAATTTTAAAAAATCTTTGTATAGGGTACTATAGGGATGGTGAAAGTTTCTGCTTACATCGAAGGCTGAATATTTTGAGTGAAAATTGAAAAATCTGGATTTCTGGAGGTGGTCAAAAAAAGTTACGGGATGACCATTGGAGGCCATGAAATGGTCATTCTGAAAACCAATTTCAAATAAAAAAAAACTTTGTATAGGGTACTATAGAGATGAGGAAAGTTTCTGCTTACTTCAACGAGTGATTTGGGGGAAAACTAAAAAATCTCGATTTCTAGGGGTGGTCAAAAAAAGTTAAGGGGTGGTCATTGGAGCCCAAGAAAAGGGCTTTTTGAAAAGCTATTTAAATTTAAAAAAAAAATTTTTTTGGGCTGCGTGAAGTTGGCCCTTACGCCAGCCTTCCAAATGACCGCAGGTGTTGTATAATTCTATCAGTGTACAAAATTTCAGATTTTCAAGTCTCTCTATTAACAAGTTATGACTTCTTTCGCGCTAGATTGAACATTCGGCCCAGTGTACCACGCCAATTTCCTTAGGGATATTTTTATACGGGCTGTTTGAAATTTCCAGGTATTTGCAAATGAGAGCTTTCCGCTTTTCTTCTTGTTGAGAAGACATCTTTTCACTAGCTTATATATTTTTCAAATGATTATTATTTTTTTAAATTTCAATATTTATACTTTATTTAGGTACTAAATATGTTGCTATAGAGCCAATACTTTTTTATAAATAGCCAAAAAACAAACGGACAGTTATTTCTAGGACATTTCTTAGAAGAAATTTTGTCGGTTTCTAAATCATTTCCGACAAATATCGATTTCCATGACATCCTGGAATTTCTTAGTATACAACATTTAAAAACTCCGTAAACTCAAAGTTCTTATCCCGTTCTGTAAAGTTCATGTGAACAAATATAAGTCAAATATTGTTTTCATTTGTTCAGAAAACATTTCTCCAAAGAAGGCCGTTTAGTTAATTTCCGTTGTTTTTTATGCGATAAGCTTTCATATATACTCTACTATACAGAGATTTTCCAAACACAACTTATCTTAAAGCCCCCGCGTGAATACATATATACATACATGCATGAATATGTGTCGCAGACTCTAGAGTCTTGACGAACTTCCCAGCAAACATTTACCCTTACTAAACAATTGGAAGTAATTTGCGCCCGCAAACAAAAGGCTTGAATCCAAGTGTTGGAATTTATTTGGAGTTCAAGTGTAAATAACCAAAACGGCTCCCTTTTAATTCAATTGGATTTGAGGTTGGAAAACATATAAATCCAAGCAATCGAATTAAATATTTTCCAAGCCTAAACAAGCAGTACCAATCCGATGTAGGCGGGTCCAATCCCCGCTGCGGCGAGGGATTTTATTATTATTTATTTATTTATTTTTTTTGAATACTTAGGTAGATAATATAACATTTAAATAATAGGGTTATTCACAAAGGCGTGTTAAAAACGTTGGAAAGTCGGAAAATCGGAAAATTGCGACTTCTTAAATAATTCTTAAACTTTTTTTTGCATCTTGCACAACTTTTTAAGCAGTTAAAGATTTCCGATTTTCCGACGCCATTGTGAATACCCCTAATATTTCAAAACTTAGAGGAATATCGAGCTTTCATCCAAACATTTATGAAAAAATAAAAAAAATTTTTTTGAAAGCACATGTGTATGGATTACGTTTCTGACGACCGGATATGAACCTAAATTTATAACTGCCAACTTCCTCTAAGTGGATCAAATTTTACCTCAGATATCTTTCTACGTCCCAATTTTTCCACAATCTTTTTTCGCCCGCGACAGGAATTGAACTCGAGCCCTCCAGGTTGCAAATCGCAACACGTTTCACTCAATTCTGTCGAATGCTTTAAAACAAAAAAATTTTCGTTCGGTCCCCAACTATCTTCTTTAAGTCCGTATGAAGTTAAATGCGCGAATAGCAGGGCAAGTTGTTGTTGTAAAAACCAAAATGTCTTTAAACTATCGTATAGAAGAGCCTTAGGCGTGACTTCTTCTCGATAGACGATAAAATTCTCTTCTAAATGCTGGCTGGGATGCTATAATAACGGCATCGTCCCCATAGGCTTTATCGCCATAATTACACACAGCTTCTTTTGTTGGTGGAAAATCCGAAAATTACTCAACTGTTGTGTCATTTAATATTATGTTTTCGCCACTATCGGTAGCCTATACCACAATACCCGCACTCGTGTTGATTCAAAGAAATACCGATTTTCAAGAAAGTATTAATTTTTTTTAAACTACGATTTATAGCCTGCTATAAGAAAACAGTTTCTTGTTACATAAATGTAAGCTTCATGAAGTTTAAAAAAATTTTTTAATTAAAAAAAATTCAGTTTTTAGTTGAGTTCAAAAAAAACACGAACACACTTCCACGCAGTTTCTTCCCAACTGATTTATAGCATGACTTGCAAAAATAAAAAACTGTCTTGCTTTCATAGTTCTATTAAAACCTGAAGCTATTAAGCGTAGTTCCGTTAACCCTGTGTGTTTAGTTAAAGAGAAAAGCTACTATACCACATTACCCGCCTATACCACATTACCCGCCCTTACTCTATATGTCTATATCTACGGATCTTAGTTCTGGCTGTTACAAGATTCGCACAAAACTAAATATACCCTGCTTACGCTGGGTCGGGCTTGACCGACTTAAGCTTTCTTACTTGTTTTTATACCCGACACACTCTGTGTCGAGGGTATATTGCGTTTGTGTGGTTGTGTGTAACACCCAGAACCAGTCGAGATAGACCATACAAAATATATATAGAAATGATCAGCGTCACCAGGAGATCCGATTTAGCCATGTCCGTCTGTCTGTCCGTCTGATTGTTTGTATACAGTTTTCTTATCGAAGGAGTTGAGCTATCTCGACGAAATTTGGTATGCGTGCTCACGGCGACATGAGTAAAAACAAGTTCGAGAATGGACCCGATCGGACCATATTTAGGGGTACCTCCAGTTCTAGGGTCTGTTACGAAAAATCACAAAAACTGCTCTTAAACCGATGTTTTACAAGATATTTTGATGAAATTTGGCATTTGAACATATTTTAGGCCAATTAATGTGATTTACAAAAATTTGAAAAATGGGCGTGGCAGAAGGGCGTTTTTCGAAAATTGTCTCCTACTGCCGAAACGCTTATGGGACTTGAACGAAAACTGGCACTTATACTTCCTTTGTAGCCATAAACATCTTGCCCAAAAATTTTCTTGATCGGGTCCATTATTAAGGGTACCTCCAGTACGAGGGTCTGTCACAAAAATCTCAAAACTGCCCCAAAATCTGACTTTTTCCAAATATTTTAATGAAACTTAGAATTTGCGCGTATATTTAAGCCTCCGATTAGAATTCCGAAAAATTTGAAAAGTGGGCGTGGCAAAGGGGTGGTTTTCATAAAGAAATTAAACAAAAGTCTGTATATGGGGCCCCTCCCTATTGCCTTAAAAAACTCCTGATATGAAAAATTATTTGAAGATGTGTGTCTGTGTCGCGTATTCTATTGTCTATTGTCGCCTATAGTCAGGCTTACCCAGCGTAAGCGGGGTATATCAGTTTTGTGCGAATCTTGTAACAGGGAGAATTAAGCTTCGGAGATATAGACAAATATATATAGAAATGATCAGGATCAAAAACTGAATCGATTTAGACATGTCCGTCCGTCCGTCCGTCCGTCCGTGGTCGGATCTCCTTCGAAACGGCTGAACCAATGAAGTCGAAATTTGGTACACATGTATAGCGGGGTCCGAGTATGATCCTAAGTAAAAATGGGAGACATCCGCCCACGACCACGCCCACAAATGAATTTATTGTGTTTTCAGAAAAAATGCTTGTAACTTGCGAACCACTCAACACATTCCATTGATATTTGGTGTGCTGGTAAACTACGAAAAGGGACATTTCCTGGAAGAAAATGGATGCCGCCCTCCACGAGCCACGCCCAAAAAAAAAGCCTAAATAAGGGTTTATCGTAACTTGTGAAGTAAAAGGCGTAGAAGCTTCAAATTCGCAACATAGGTTCACCAAGGCCAATGAAAGGTGTATTTCAAAGTCGGGCTTGACCGAATTTAGCTTTCTTTACTTTTTTTTTTTAATGATTCTACTGACTGCTCTTTCAGCTTTAGGGACGTAAATGGAAAAGGCAGCTGCTTAATATCAGTTGACTTGTTTTGGCCGCTAAGGCGACCGAACTGAAAAAGCGTTGCCATCCGTAATCGCTACAAAATTTGTGAGGCAACTAACAAAGGTAACTAAAAAACAAGTAAGGGTGTTATAGTCAGGCGAGCCCGACAATAGAATACCCGACACAGACACACATCTTCAAATAATTTTTAATATCAAGAGGTGTTTAAGGCCATTAGGGGCCTCATATACCGACTTTTGTTGAATTTCTTTATGAAAACCGCCCTTTTTCCACGCCCAATTTTCCATTTTTTCCGAATTCTAATCGGAGGCTTAAATATACGCTCAAATTCTAAGTTTCATTGAAATATTTCGAAAAAGTCCGATTTTGAGGCAGTTTTGGGATTTTTGTGACAGACCCTAGTACTGGTGCCCTTAATAACGGACCGACCGTGGAAATTTTTTGGGAGAATGTTTATTGCTACAAAGGAAGCATAAGTGTCAAATTTCGTTCAAGTCCCATTTGAATTTCGGGTGTAGGGGACAATTTTCGAAAAACGCCCTTCTGCCTCGCCCACTCCTAAAATTTTTGAAAATCGTATTACTTGCCTTAAAACATGTTCAAATATCAAATTTCATCAAAATATGTTAAAAAACTTCGATTTTAGAGCAGTTTTTGTGATTTTTCGTAACAGACCCTAGAACTGGAGGTCAGGCACGGCAGAACAGATTTTTCCCGAGTGGGTAGTAGAGGTGGGAAAAAATCGATGTTAACATCGATACATCGATAGTATCGATGTTTTTAAGTTAAAATAAATAATAATGAAAAGAAAGTTAAAAATGCAAAATAGATTAAGTTTGATTTAATTCTAACAACCTTAGTTGATGGAAAAAAATTGTAAGTATTTTTCCATTTGTGGAGGTAGGAGTGGGCGGATCACGCCCATATTTTGCAGTAATATCCCAATGAGTGAAAGGTATGTACGTTCCAAGTCCGAAGTGAATATGTTCAGTAGTTCAGGAGTTATTAGCATATTTTATTTGTGGGGGAAGCAGTGGGCGGATCACGCCCATATTTTTCAATAACATCCCAATGGGTCCAAGGTTTATATGATCCAAGTTTGAAGTGAATGTGTTCAGTGGTTCAGAAGTTACGAGCATATGCTAATAACTCCTGAACTACTGAACATATTCACTTCGGACTTGGAACGTACATACCTTTCACTCATTGGGATATTACTGCAAAATATGGGCGTGATCCGCCCACTCCTACCTCCAAAAATGAAAAAAATACTTATAACTTTTGAACCGCCAAACGTATTAACTTCCGACTTGGAATGTACAACATATCATACATGCAGTAAATGCCTCCGAAATAATAGAATAACATTTTATTTAAAAAGACAATTATTAGGGTAAAATTTTTACGTATTAAATTTTCGCGGCCAAGTATTTTCCAAATACTTCCGTTTGGTAGTTTTGGCTTATGTCGTTTAATGCTTTTCATTCTTTATTAACGCAAAGATACAGGCTCTACGGAAACATTGCATATTAACTCAAAATGAAAAAAATTGGAAAAAAATTTTTTGTCAAAACTGGCATTCCAAAAATTTCGTGAAATTTTTACTGAGTAAAATAGCCACTTGGAAAATTTCGAGTGGGTAAAATACCCACTCGGAAAATCTCGAGTGGGTACAACTACCCCATGTAAACGCCGTTCTGCCGTGCCTGCTGGAGGTACCCCTAAATATGGTCCGATCGGGTCCATTCTCGAACTCGTTTTTACTCATGTCGCCGTGAGCACGCATACCAAATTTTGTCAAGATAGCTCAACTCGTTCGGTAAGATAACTGTATACAAACAGACGGACAGACAGACGGCCAGACGGACATGGCTAAATCGGATCTCCTACGTATACATACGTATGCGCAATTTGCTTGCCTTGAGCGCAAGGCAACCAAACTAAAAAAAATTTGCTAAAGTTTTTTTTTCGCACATTATAACTTGGAAAGTTTGATTTTAAAATTTATCAGATATTTTATAAACTAAAAATGAAATATGCGAAAAAACCAATTTATATTTAAAAATTTTTTATAAGTTACATTAAAATTTTTCAATTCACTCCTATGGCCAACCCATTCCACCCCACGCTTTTATATCTTTTATACATCTATGTAAATTCCCATTTTCCCACTAAAAAAAAACTTTTCGATTGCTTTATTTTCCATAACGAAGCGAACGACCCGAATTCAAATCCCAAGCAACGGTTTGCGTTCTAATTGGATTTCAAAGCCAAAGCACATGACTCTAAATTAGGCAAATTGAATTTCATTTAAAAAAATCTAAAAATATGAACATTTATTCCAGCAGTTCAAACTTGTAAAGCTGCAGTTTAAATCAAGAACGCAACTGTGAACTGTGTGCAAGAACGCAACTAGACCCCCTTTGATAAAACAACCGAGCCGAGAGGAAATCCTCTTAAATATATCTCGTCGCTTGTATGTTATTGTATTCAATATAGAGATTGACACGGGCCTTAATATCGATTCTGCTGGTAAAGAACCTTTTTCGATATAATTATAGGGATTAGATCTAAAAACGCTTTTGTCATTCAAAAACCTACTTTAAATACTTTAAAAAAAAGTTTTATTACAATTTGTTACAACGTTGCGATTTTTAATTCATTTTAGGTCGGCCGCAAAACTAAATTCAGCGGGTTTTTCGCATTACTATTACACTAGTTTACGAAGTCTTCTTTTGACATCAAAGAATTATCCTTTAGCAAAAGAGAAAACAAGCCCATGGAAATCACTCGAATTGAAGTTGTGGCATATATAAGCAGTTAAGTAAAAACATTCAAAACCAGGGCGTGCAACCGGAACCGAAACCGTAACCGATTTTAACCGGTTCATTTTCCTAACCGAAATAAAACCAAAACCAATATTTTTTTTTTTTTTGGAAACCGGTTCCCGAACCAAAACCGAAACCGGTTTTATACGGTTTCTGAAACAATTTCCAACATCTTCCCCAAAATTTCATTTATTTCATGGTTGTTTATTAATGCGCCACATAAACATTCAGTCTGACTGATCAGTTACCCGTGTGCGTGTTTATGCACTCTTGCTTGTTTTTTCGAACAGGCAGTTTTTGACTTCAAGCGCTAACGTTGCTCCTAAAAAAAAATTCAGACTTTCCAGACTGTCGTAACCTTCATTTTTATGAGCCCAATATCTGAGACTGTTTATAAGAAATAAAGAAATATTTTTAAAAGTCAATTGGAAAGTCTTATGAGCCTGTTTGCAATCTTATAATTATTGTTCTTATTATTTCGAACACGACTGTATTTACTCGACACGTTTAAGACTATCTGTCTTTTTTTGCCACCAGTAAAAATCGTGTGGTCAAACAGAGACAGACAGGCTAAGTGTGTCGGGTGAACACGTATCTAGCGGGTCGTGAAAACATGGTAAATGGCGATAAAAAAAAATAGCCACATCTTACACCATGTCCTAACTTCAGCCAAAAATGCACCTTTTGGAAGCTTTTAGATTTTCGGCACAAACATAATAAATAAGGTTTGTACGCATTTACACGTTAACACATATCGATAATGAAAAACATATTTTACAGGCCAGGCGCGAGGTTCAGATTTCTGAAACATGTTTCGAAATTATCCCATTTGGATACATGGGAAAGAAAGAGAAGCATTGATTGAAGTATGAAGAATATTGTTCCGGAACAGTTAACAAACGACGTCTCTTTTCTTCTTAGGTCTTTCTCTACTTACTTGATTTTCTCGAAATATTTGGTCGTGAGTCTGACTCTAGAATATTGAAATTTCTTAACGTGTAATGCGTATTGACAACGCCTTTAGTTTTGTGCTGTGAATATCAATGGTCTATAAAGCGATCCCGACACGGTACTGAATTGCTTACTGAATCCTGAAAGGTTAAGGTGCGTTTGAAGTCTATATTTCGTAGTCAAGATTTTTTTTGTACTGTAACGAAAGCTGGAAATTTAACAATTTTAGGGTTTGCTTTGCAAGAAATTAATATCTTGAATTTTTTCCGCGATTCTTAAAGTTATTGAAAAACCGTAATCGGAACGAAACGATACCGAAACCAAAATAGTTTTTTTCAGAACGAAACCGTAATCGAAACCATAATCATTTCATAACCAAAACCATAACCCGAACGTTATTTGTTTCGTTTGCACGCCCTGTTCAAAACTTAATTTTACCAAAAGTACTGATTTCACCGGCAAATAAAAAATAATGATCTGATATTGAAAGATGTAGTTTTCTACTCTGCGTTTATTGGGGTGCTGAGCACGAATCTGAAGTCAAAATTCCCCGATCGCCCTCAGATTACGCCCCAGCAACTCCCAGCATCCACCATACCAGACTAAAAATATTCCGTCGTAGAGTCTATGACATCCGACGTAGTATCTATTATATCCGCAATTGATATAGGTCCAATTGCAAGATATCATAGATTCTACGACAGCTTTCCAGTAGTTTCTACGATGAGGAATGTCATTGATTTCAACGATATATAACGTAGATTTATCGATATTCCACCGTGGGAGCTATCATATTCCATCTTAGGAACTATGATGTTATTTCATAGTAACTACGATATCTAATCATAGGAACTACGATATTATATCATAGAATCTACGGATTCAAATCTTGAAGTACATTTCTATAACTTCTTAATTTTGATATGAATTCTTGTCGGCGCGTGTTCGATCTCTGCTCCAGCGAGCGTTTTTTTTTTTTTTTTTTTTTTTTTTTTTTTGTGAAAAGTAGATAATTCAACATTGATATTATTTAAAAAACTGAGAGACAAAAAATTTTACCAATTTAAATTTTACCTTTTTAGGCTTAAAATAAAAAAGACGCGATGAAAGCAACTATTTATTGGTTGGCAACTTACACTCTGTTCCCCGTATTTTTTCCTTGAAATTTACTTGCCTGTTTTATTCTCGATTTTTCCACCAATTTCTTTGGCCTGTGACAGGGTTCGAACTCGGACCTTACAGATTACAAATCTAGCACACTTCAACTACGCCATCGCGTGATATGATTTGAGCTTGCTAGTTTTATTATATCAATATAAGTGGGAAACAGTAGAGTCATTATTCGTGAAATCGATCACTAAAAATTTGTTTATTTCAGATTTTGATGAAATTTTGGAGAATTGTATGTCTTTGTGAGAAAAAAATATGTGCAAGAGCTTTTTTGGAAAAAAAATTTTTTTTTCGAGCTATGACGTATTGAAATTTGGTAAATTTTCGAATTTTTCGAATAAACGACTGCTTAGTTTAATTATATCTTGCGACCTAATAGACCGATTTTAACGAATTCTTCTGCATTTTAATCCTTATATAATGTACTATAATACAAAAAAAGCTTTTTCTGAAAATTTGTTGTTGTTGTTGTATATAGATATTTATTCAAACAATTTGCTATACAGCATCGAAGGGATAAAAATATTTTTTTTTTAACGAAATCCAAAACTAGCCCATACTATAATGCAAAATATATGAAAGTTTTATAGTAAGCTTATTTTCCGTTCGGAAGATATAAATTTTTAAAGTTGGCAACTCATGAACTTTTATTCGAAATACGCCACTCGCTCGTCAGCTTATTACTCAATAAAGAAAAAATTTCCCGTTACCATTGCTATTCCTTGAACACTGAAGGGTGGGTATGTTTGAAGAAAATACTTGGGGTAAAAAAATAATGGGGGTCGGTCATATATATTATCCCCCTAGGAGGGGTTTGACTGTAGTGACAGCCATTTTGTATGAAATTGTGATAAAATTAAGGTAATTTTGTATGGGTGACCCCCTAAGGAGGGGAGATAGGGGGTCAGTATGTTGGGAAAAAATGTTAACGAGACAAAGTTAATGGGGGTCGGTCAAACATTTGACTCCTCTAGGGGCACTCTGGGGCTAGTTAGGACATCCTAGGGGGATAATATATATGACCGACCCCCATTATTTTTTTACCCCAAGTATTTTCTTCAAACATACCCACCCTTCAGTGTTCAAGGAATAGCAATGGTAACGGGAAATTTTTTCTTTATTGAGTAATAAGCTGACGAGCGAGTGGCGTATTTCGAATAAAAGTTCATGAGTTGCCAACTTTAAAAATTTATATCTTCCGAACGGAAAATAAGCTTACTATAAAACTTTCATATATTTTGCATTATAGTATGGGCTAGTTTTGGATTTCGTTAAAAAAAAAATATTTTTATCCCTTCGATGCTGTATAGCAAATTGTTTGAATAAATATCTATATACAACAACAACAACAAATTTTCAGAAAAAGCTTTTTTTGTATTATAGTACATTATATAAGGATTAAAATGCAGAAGAATTCGTTAAAATCGGTCTATTAGGTCGCAAGATATAATTAAACTAAGCAGTCGTTTATTCGAAAAATTCGAAAATTTACCAAATTTCAATACGTCATAGCTCGAAAAAAAAATTTTTTTTCCAAAAAAGCTCTTGCACATATTTTTTTCTCACAAAGACATACAATTCTCCAAAATTTCATCAAAATCTGAAATAAACAAATTTTTAGTGATCGATTTCACGAATAATGACTCAGTAGAAACTCTAATATTTACAGTATAAATTATTGTATTTTACGTAGATTCTATGACATTCCCATCGTACAATCTATGATGGACATATTTCTTCCACAGTAGAGACTATTAGATTTACAGTAGAAATTATTGTATTTTACAAAGATTCTATGAAATTTCCATCGTAGATTCTATGATATTTTAATAAATGTGGAAAATCTCTTATAACTTTTTTATTTATCATTTTATTTTAGAAAAATTTAGTTTGTTATATACGCCAAATATCTGGAGAGTTGTTTGCTTTAGACTAATTAAATTTTATGTTATTTAGGCGGGTAGTTTTTGAGTTCTTTGGCAAAATTTCATTAAGTAACCAAAAAACATGTTTTTTGCGTATATCTCAAAAACTATTCTTTGGAAATATAAACGGATGCCATTTTCGTGATCAGCGACCCAAAATTAGTCTAAAAACCATCAATTCATCTCTGCTCTTTTTATACCCAGCGTAAGCGGGGTATATTAGTTTTGTGCAAATCTTGTAACAGGGAGAATTAAGCTCCGGAGATATAGAAAAATATATTAGGTGTAGTAAAAAGAAATCCATTATTTTTGCATTAAATTGAGGGCTTTATTTAAGATAGTTAGAATGACCCGATTTAGGTCAAATATGCGCCGTTTTGTTCGATAACTTGTTGCCATTTTAAAGGTAATTTCATTATGCCTCTCTCATAGAAGCCCTCGTTCCTATTAGCAAAAAATTGAGACAGTCGAATTTCAGAAGCCTCTCTTGAAGCGAATGTTTCACCAGCAAAATTGTTCGCCATGGACAGGAACAGATGGTAATCACTTGGTGCCAGGTCCGGACTATAAGGTGGATGCAGAAGAATCTCCCAACCAAACTCCCGGAGCTTCTGGCGAGTCACTATCGATGTGTGTGGCCTGGCGTTGTCCTGATGGAACACAATTCCTCTCCTATTGGCCAAAGCTGGCCGCTTATGGGCGATTGCTTCCTTCAGACGGTCCAATTGTTGACAGTAGAGTTCCGAGTTAAGAGTTTTGCCGTATGGGAGCAGCTCATAGTTGATAATTCCCTGCCAATCCCACCAAACACACAGCAAAACCTTCCTGGCCGTCAATCCTGGCTTGGCCACCGTTTCCGCCGGTTCACCGTGTTTCGACCACGACCGTTTTCGCTTGACGTTGTCGTAAGTGACCCACTTTTCATCACCAGTCACCAACCGCTTCAGAAATGGGTCGATTTTGTTGCGGTTCAGCAGCGATTCGCAGATGGAAATTCGGTCTATGAGGTTTTTTTGCGTTAACTCGTGTGGCACCCATACATCGAGCTTCTTTGTGTATCCAGCCTTATTCAAATGGTTCCAAACGGTTTTTGTGCAGTCTTTAGCTCTTTTGCAATCGAAACAGTGCTAACATGACGGTCGGACTCGATAATTTCCATGATTTTATCGACATTTTCGACAATTGGCCTTCCAGTGCGTGGTGCATCCTTGACATCGAAGTTACCGGAACGGAATCGACGAAACCAAAATTGCGCATGATTGGCTGTTACAGTATCAGGTCCATAAACGCTATTCACATTTTCAGCCGCCTGGCTTGCGTTTTCTCCCTTATCGAAGAAAAACTGTAAAATGTAGCGAATTTTCTCTTTGCTGATGTCCATCTTTGACAAGCTCTCAAACAAAACTGAATCAATCAATCAAAAAAGTGTCAAAAAAGCTTTTTTAGTAGGAACTGTCATCTTTCTAATGCCCCCTAGCGGAACACGATCGGACTTATACAACGCGAGATGCAGATAAATAACGCCATCTATTGGAAAAATAATGGATTTCTTTTTACTACACCTAATATATAGAAATGATCAGGATCAAAAACTGAATCGATTTAGACATGTCCGTCTGTCCGTCTGACCGTCTGTCCGTCCGTCCGTGGTCGGATCTCCTCCGAAACGGCTGAATCAATGAAGTCGAAATTTGGCACACATGTATATCTGGGTCCGAGTATGATCCTAAGTAAAAATGGGAGACATCCGCCCACTGCCACGCCCACAAATGAATTTATTGTGTTTTCAATAAAATGCTTGTAACTTGCGAACCACTCAACACATTCCATTGATATTTGGTGTTCTGGTAAACTACAAAAAGGGACATATCCTGGCAAAAAATGGACGCCGCCTTCTTCGAGCCACGCCCACAAATAAGCCCAAAAATAAGGGCTTATCGTAACTTGTGAAGTAAAAGGCGTAGAAGCTTCAAATTCGCAGCATAGGTTGACCAAGACAAACGAAAGGTGTAGGAACAAAAATTTGTATAGCCCGCCCACTGCCACGCCCACAAATAGAGAATTTTCATAACTTCCGAAGTAAAAGGCGTAGAAGCTTCAAATTCGCAACATAGGTTCACCAAGGCAAATGAAAGGTGTAGGAAAATTTTTTTTATGGCCCGCCCACTGCCACGCCCACAAATGAAGATTTTTCGTAACTTCCGAAGTAAAAGGCGTAGAAGCTTCGAATTCGCAACATAGGTTCCCCAAGGTGAATGAAAGGTGTAGAAAAAAATTTTTTGTGGCCCGCCCACTGCCACGCCCACAAATAGAGATTTTTCGTAACTTCCGAAGTAAAAGGCGTAGAAGCTTCAAATTCGCAACATAGGTTCACCAAGGCGAATGAAAGGTGTAGGAAAAAATTTTATGCGGCCCGCCCACTGCCACGCCCACAAATGAAGATTTTTCGTAACTTCCGAAGTAAAAGGCGTAGAAGCTTCAAATTCGCAACATAGGTTCACCAAGGCGAATGAGAGGTGTAGGGAAATAATTTATGTTGCCCTCCCACTGCCACGCCCACAAATAGAAAAGAAAAACATAGTGCGCTCATAATGTCGGGACGCTGGGTATTTCAAAGTCGGGCTTGACCGACTTTAGCTTTCTTACTTGTTTTTTTGTAAACTAGTGTATTTCGTTGGCTAGCTATGTTGTTTTTGAACCTCTTCTTATCCTTCTAGCAAAGAATCAACCAGTTTCTTCGAAGATTCAAAAATTATTGCATATCATTGGAGCAGAATGACCTCCTTTAGCATTGCCTTTGACGTTATTGGTAGGGATCTCTGATTTCTGTTCTAAATGATGCCATAGGTCCTCTATTGGATGCAGATCTGGAGATTGGGACCACGTTTTAAGCTTATTGCGGTCATTAAATAGCATACAGAGTTTCGTAATATGCACAGTCTGCTTTGCGTCGTTATCTTGTTAGAAGAAAACTTTATCACTAAGGGCAAAACATGCTGCAGTTTCCTTTAAATTACATTTAGGAATGTTCACATAATCTGCTGCATTTATATTAACCTCAAAAACTCAAATTTATTGACTGCTGCACTAGCTATACACCCCCACAACATAACATCACCACCATGCTTTACAGTCGTTCGGAGATTTTCTACATTTAAGGTAGTGCCTCTTTTCCATCACACAATCTGATGACCTTTCACTTTGAATATGCAGAGTTTACTCTTTTCAGGGAATATAACCTGTTTTCAAAATTCTAGAGGCTAATTTTTTATTTTTCGGCGAAAGCCAATATTTGCAATATCAATATAATTCATTAGCCTTATTAGCGACTTTATACGGACCATACGTTCACAATTCCCATACACTTTTTCGAATTGTTTGGATAACATGGGGTGTAACTAACTTCTGGTACTACTCTGCAATATCGAGGACCATTGCAGCTTCAGCTGACTTAGAATTAGCTTTCACAGATCTGAGCAAAACCCACGTTTCTTTCAAGCTCAACTAAGGCGGACGTCTAGATATTGGTTGTAAATCTAAAATTCCAGTGAATTTTAAGTTGTTAATATCTCGCTGGACTGATGAGCTACTTCAACCAAAAATGTAAGCAATCTGATGCAAAGGCGGGACCTTTTTCTATAAACCTACAAAAAAATTGTACGCACCTAGGCAGGAAATCGGCCCTTTCGGGGATTTTTTTTCTTTTTCGCAACTTTAGGAGTATTTTTAGGAAAAAAAACCTCCATAAGAACACGTTTGCAGTTTAACGATATACTTTTAATTGTAAATTTCCATTTAATGGCAAGAAATATCGTTTTTCTGCCCTTTTAGTCTAACCTCTTTTCTACTAAAGATTCTCGAACGAATCATTGAGTCGTTGATAAGGGTTCTTCTCAAAAGATCAGCATTCATATACCAAAGAGAAATCAACAGAGACCGCTTTGCATTCAGTTGTTGGCTCCATTGAGCGATCTCTGGAATGCAATCATTACGCAATGGGAGCTTTTCTGGACGTCGAGGGTCCTTTCAGTAATGTGACGAGAGAGGCCATAACAAAGGAGCTCTCTGCCGCAAGAATTGACCCAACAATCAGGTCGTGGATTAGTAAATCCTACAACTAAGACTCATCACCGCAGACTGGGGCGGCTATATCACAAAAAAAAAAACCAGCAAGGGTACGCCGCAAGGCGGGGTGCTCTCCCCACTGCTGTGGAATCTTGTGATGAATACATACATTTGAATCCTGTAAGGCCAAGTTTCATCCTTATTTTATTTCGTTATATTGTACATTTTCATCATCAATGCCACGAAGGTCCCAATTGTAAGAGATATTCGCTTTCGCTTGACGTTGTCGTAAGTGACCCACTTTTCATCACCAGTCACCAACCGCTTCAGAAATGGGTCGATTTTGTTGCGGTTCAGCAGCGATTCGCAGATGGAAATTCGGTCTATGAGGTTTTTTTGCGTTAACTCGTGTGGCACCCATACATCGAGCTTCTTTGTGTATCCAGCCTTATTCAAATGGTTCCAAACGGTTTTTTGTGCAATCTTTAGCTCTTTTGCAATCGAAACAGTGCTAACATGACGGTCGGACTCGATAATTTCCATGATTTTATCGACATTTTCGACAATTGGCCTTCCAGTGCGTGGTGCATCCTTGACATCGAAGTTACCGGAACGGAATCGACGAAACCAAAATTGCGCATGATTGGCTGTTACAGTATCAGGTCCATAAACGCTATTCACATTTTCAGCCGCCTGGCTTGCGTTTTCTCCCTTATCGAAGAAAAACTGTAAAATGTAGCGAATTTTCTCTTTGCTGATGTCCATCTTTGACAAGCTCTCAAACAAAACTGAATCAATAGGGGTATTCACAAAGGCGTGTTAAAAACGTTGGAAAGTCGCAAAATCGGAAAAATGCGACTTCGTAAAATTTTTTTAAATTTTTTTTGTATCTTGCACAACTTTTTAAGCAGTTAAAATTTTCCGATTTTCCGACTTTCCTATTTTCCGACGCCTTTGTGAATACCCCTAATCAATCAAAAAAGTGTCAAAAAAGTATTTTTAGTAGGAACTGTCATCTTTCTAATGCCCCCTAGCGGAACACGATCGGACTTATACAACGCGAGATGCAGATAAATAACGCCATCTATTGGAAAAATAATGGATTTCTTTTTACTACACCTAATATATTTAATGCCGGTGAATAGTGGCATATGTAACAAATTAGGCTGGGGCTCCTCAAAAATTTTTATGTCTTTCAAGGGCTCCGCGTCAGAAAAAGTTTGGGAACCCCTGAACTAGCACTATCTCAAGTTGTTTCCCAAGATAAAAGAAATATTCCGATGGTGGAAAACTTGGCACTTACCTACAATTAGCACATGACTATCTGAAAAAGCTGTAAAAGAATTAACTCATTTCAGGCTAAAGACAATTTCATTGTCAGCGAAAAATTTAAAATTTTGATTGAATTAACTTTAGAGGTCTGTTCCCGTATGTGTCTGACTCGGATATAGATATTGTCCTCTCAATGCAATTAAAGCTATGCCGATCGTCAAAAACAGCAAAACCTGCGAAAAAAAGTGACATCCGGTTAAATAACGGGCGTGTTTTTGGGCCTGTTTTAAAAAATATGCAAACGTATAGCCTATTATTTATATGTATCGTGTATTGCATTGTTAACCTAACTATAACACCCTTACATTTTATTTATTATTTTTATTATAATTTTTATTTTCTTTTTTTATCCATATTACGTCAATCACTTTGTCTCAGGCTTAAATATGGCACGTAGGAAGACGTTCCCTGTTGTAAGCTGGTTTGCTATATATTCTTCTGGTTATTATCAACAGAAATCTATGCAAATCACGTAAAAAGGCAAGAAAGAACAATGATAGTTTAAAAATGAATTTCAATTACCCAATTAACTTCCAATTCCAGCTGTTCAAAAGAGATGGAGCATTACAATACACCGGAAAAAGTCATTCAGAATTCAAAAATGTATGCACTGAAATGTGCCTGAGCGGAAGCAATGCTACTCGTATAACGTTTGTACTCAGTTAAGTTCTCGTCTCCGAATCCAAACACTTCTGTTCTAATAAAAATGTATCTAAGTACAGCATTAAGTGAAATTTTAATGAAACATTTATATATTACGCAAAAAGTATTAAACCAGTGTCCCGACAATATTGACGCACTGTGTTTGCCTTTCCGTACGGAAGTTACCGAAAATCTCAATTGGGCGGACCACATCAATTTTTTCCTACACCCCTCATTCGCCTTAGTTAACCTATGTTTCAAATTTGAAGCTTCTACGTTTTTTACTTCGAAATTTACTCAAAATTTCAATTTGTGGGCGTGGTAATGGTTATATATCGCACATTTTCACGTATGATTATACACCGGGCCCGATATACTTGTGTGCCGAACTTTGACGTGATTGGTCCAGCCGTTTGGAAGCAGAACCGATCTTAGATGCACGGACGGACACACTAACATGTCTAAATCGATTCAGTTTTCGATATTGATGAATATAAATATGGGTCAAATTTTCTAAAGTAGGCCACTTTTGAATCGATAGTCTCAGATTTCAGTAATTGAAGCGTAGCCGCGAATAACGTTGTAAGCGACAAATTTTTTGAACCTATTTTTCGGACTTTCGCTGTCAATAATACTCTAGCCCTTTGAGCTACCAAAAAAATGTTTTTAGTTGGTCAAATATTGGACATCTCTCAAGAATTCAGAACCAGAAAGAAGCGAAGTGGCCTTGTAAGTACTGAATGGCATGGCAAATTTGCAAAAATGTGAGATTTGTCACTTACAACGTTATTCGCGGCTCCGCTTCAATTGATACGGCATGCCGCGGTATTCGATAGCCTTGGAGGTAAAAAAAATCCTTTCAAACTTATTTTAAAAAAATTTTTTTTTTTTAATAGCCGTCAAAGTTTTCGGTAATGATTTTTTTTAGAACGAAGTTCTTTACGAAACGATAGCGACAGGGGACCTAGTCGAGAAAAAGTGAAAAACCGCTATAAAATCCGTGTTACCGAAATTGAAGTTCGCAAAAAAGGGTATAATAACCTTTGCAAAAAGAAAGAAATATACATATATTTACGTAAAATTACTTCCTGATGCGGCCGAGATATTATACTTCTTTAGGTCACACTTATTTCCGACGATATCCCGAAAAAACAATTAATTATTAAATTCAGAATCTACACAGACACATACAAGCATACATGCATTCAAACAAAACAAAACAATATGTGGTGCTGCCAGACTGAAAGTTTGCGATGGAAAACCCTTTACACGTATGGCTTTTCAGTTATCGAACAGCTGAACAAAAAACTTCGATTGTGCATTTTTAGAACGAAGTTCTTTATGAAACGATAGCGACAGGGGACCTAGTCGAGAAAAAGTGAAAAACCGCTATAAAATCCGCGTTATCCAAATTGAAGTTCGCAAAAAAGGGTATAATAACCTTTGCAAAAAGAAAGAAATATACATATATTTACGTAAAATTACTTCCTGATGCGGCCGAGATATTTTACTTTTTTAGGCGACACTTATTTCCGACGATATCCCGAAAAAACAATTAATTATTAAATTCAGAAACTACAGAGACACATACAAGCATAAATGCATTCAAACAAAACAAAACAATATGTGGTGCTGCCAGACTGAACGTTTTCAGAATAACTCCGATTAGTAGGTTGTTGCAAATATATAAGGGCATTTTAGGTAGCTTATAATTTTTTTGCGCTATCAAAGTATCCGTCAATTCGTACATAATTAAAACATAATTAAAATCATCGTCTGTACTCCGGGGGCTGCGGATGTAATATCGGTGTGAAAAATATCGATACTTTAAAACATCTTTATGTATGAAAATTCGCATTTTCGAGACTATCTCATTTGCGATGGAAAACCCTTTACACGTATGCTTTTTCAGTTCCAGTATATTCTGCTTATCTAACTTAGCACTTTGAGGGCTCAACGCTGTTAAAGTAAATTGAAAGGAAGTAACGAACTCACTACTTTGAAGAAAGGAAATCAGAGTTGAAATTTCGATGACAGGTTGACAGAAATATAGGAAATGTGTGACTTAAATGCAACCCTGTGAGTCCGATTACTTGTAATAAGCGTATGCGTTCAAGTAGCGAAAGTAAGTCAAAGTACTTATTTGTTTTTTTTTTTACCCAGCGTAAGCAACGTATATTACGGTATCTTGTAACAGCCCGAATAACGCTCCGTAGATATAGACATATATATATATATATTCTTGATCAGGATCAAAAATTCGATTTAGACCTGTCCGTCTGTCCGTCCGTCCGTCCGTGTCCGGATCTCCTCCGAAACGGCTGGACCAATCAAGTCGAAATGTGGCACACAGGTATATCGGGGTCCGAGTATGATCCTAACTAAAAATGGAAGACATCCGCTCACTGCCACGCCCACAAATGAATTTAATGTGTTTTCAGTAAAATGCTTGTAACTTGCGAACCACTCAACACATTCCATTGATATTTGGTGTACTGGTAAACTACAAAAAGGGACATATCCTGGAAAAAATGGACGCCGCCCTCCGTGAGCCACGCCCACAAATAAGGGCTTATCGTAACTTGTGAAGTAAAAGGCGTAGAAGCTTCAAATTCGCAACATAGGTTGACCCAGACGAATAAAAGGTGTAGGAAAAAATTTTATGAGGCCCGCTCACTGCCACGCCCACAAATAGAGATTTTTCGTAACTTCCGAAGTAAAAAGCGTAGAAGCTTCAAATTCGCAACATAGGTTGACCAAGGCGAAGGAAAGGTGTAGGGAAAAAATTTTATGTGGCTCGCCCACTGCCACGCCCACAAATGAAGATTTTTCGTAACTTCCGAGGTTAAAAGCGTAGAAGCTTCAAAATCGCAACATAGGTTGACAAAGGCAAATGGAAGGTGTAGGAAAAAAAATTTATGTAGGCTGCCCACTGCCACGCCCACAAATGGAGAATTTTCGTAACTTCCGAAGTAAAAGGCATAGAAGCTTCAAATTCGCAACGTAGGTTCACCAAGGGGAATGAAAGGTGTAGGAAAAAATTTTATTTGGCCCGCCCACTGCCACGCCCACAAATGAAGATTTTTCGTAACTTCCGAAGTAAAAGGCGTAGAAGCTTCAAATTCGCAACATAGGTTCACCAAGGCGAATGAAAGGTGTAGGAAAAAATTTTATTTGGCCCGCCCACTGCCACGCCCACAAATGAAGATTTTTCGTAACTTCCGAAGTAAAAGGCGTAAAAGCTTCAAATTCGGAACAAAGGTTCACCAAGGCGAATGAAAGGTGTAGGGAAATAATTTATGTGGCCCTCCCACTACCACGCCCATAAATAGAGAAGCAAAACATAGTGCGCTCATATCGTCGGGACGCTGGGTATTTCAAAGTCGGGCTTGACCGATTTTCTTACTTGTTTGTTAATAAAATTAATATTTAGACGGCGTTCTTTTAAGAATTCAAGTGTTGTTAAAGACATTCTGATATGTTACTCAAAAATACAGCAAAAAATTTCGGGTAGGTGCGTTTTTCGCGTAAGTGCATAAAATTGTCTGGAAAATAATTGAATGCAGCTAAGCAGAATATACTGTATCGCATTTTCGCTTGTGAAAAACAGTTGAAAACAACAAACAGCCGTCTTGTATACACATATTTTTCGATTAATAAAAACAATTGAGTTTTGCGAAAAACCTTGCTGCGAATTATATTTACTAACATTTATAAATACCATAATGAACTTCGTTCTTATCTGGTGTCCTATGACACAACTCAACTTGTTTTAATTCATAACACGCGAACGGTTTACCGAAACTCAACGTTCATTACATCAACATTTTCGTAAATTAATTTACTTTTCCATAAAAATATTTAGGGTATTCCCTTAAAAGTGAAAAGATTGAAAAATCGTAAAAGTATAAAATTTTTCATACAAAATTTCGTTCATTAATTTCTAAGCCTTCTTGATTTACGATTTTTCGAAGTTTTCGACGCAAATACACGTTTAAGGGAAGACCCCTATTATATTTGTATAAAAAATTAATTTTTCCTAGAAAAAAATCCGTTGTTTCTTTTTAATTAAAAATTTAAAAAACTTCTCCGCCTGTAGAATTTTTTTTTGCAAAATTTCTTCAATTTGACAATCATTTAGAAAAATTTCGGTGAAAAAAAAATCGGGATTCTCCAGTACCCGAAAAAATTTTGCATCGTTGTTTCAACGATAGGAAGACGTAGAAAAATATAATAGAATCTACGTAATATACAATAAGTTTTACTGTAAATCCAATAGTTTGTACTGTGGAAGAATTATGTCCAACATAGATTGTACGATGGGAACGTCATAGAATCTACGTAAAATACAATAATTTATACTGTAAATATTAGAGTTTCTACTGTTTCCCACTTATATTGATAGAATAAAACTAGCAAGCTCAAATCATATCACGCGATGGCGTAGTTGAAGTGTGCTAGATTTGTAATCTGTAAGGTCCGAGTTCGAACCCTGTCACAGGCCAAAGAAATTGGTGGAAAAATCGAGAATAAAACAGGCAAGTAAATTTCAAGGAAAAAATACGGGGAACAGAGTGTAAGTTGCCAACCAATAAATAGTTGCTTTCATCGCGCCTTTTTTATTTTAAGCCTAAAAAGATTGGTAAAATTTTTTGTCTCTCAGTTTTTATACCCAGCGTAAGCGGGGTATATTTGTTTTGTGCAAATCTTGTAACAGGGAGAATTAAGCTCCGGAGATATAGAAAAATATATATAGAAATGATCAGGATCAAAAACTGAATCGATTTAGACATGTCCGTCTGTCCGTCTGACCGTCTGTCCGTGGTCGGATCTCCTCCGAAACGGCTGATTCAATGAAGTCGAAATTTGCCACACATGTATATCGGGGTCCGAGTATGATCCTAAGTAAAAATGGGAGACATCCGCCCACTGCCACGCCCACAAATGAATTTATTGTGTTTTCAGTAAAATGCTTGTAACTTGCGAACCACTCAACACATTCCATTGATATTTGGTGTGCTGGTAAACTACGAAAAGGGACATTTCCTGGCAAAAAAGGACGCCGCCCTCCTCGAGCCACGCCCACAAATAAGCCCAAAACTAAGGGCTTATCGTTTCTTGTGAAGTAAAAGGCGTAGAAGCTTCAAATTCGCAGCATAGGTTGACCAAGCCAAATGAAAGGTGTAGGAATAAAAGTTTATGTAGCCCGCCCACTGCCACGCCCAAAAATGAAGATTTTCCGTAACTTCCGAAGTAAAAGGCGTAGAAGCTTCAAATTCGCAACACAGGTTCACCAAGACGAATGAAAGGTTTAGGAAAAAATTGTATGTGGCCCGCCTACTGCCACGCCCACAAATGAAGATTTTTCGTAACTTCCGAAGTAAAAGGCGTAGAAGCTTCAAATTCGCAACATAGGTTCACCAAGGCGAATGAAAGGTGTAGGGAAATAATTATTGTTGTCCTCCCACTGCCGCGCCCACAAATAGAGAAGCAAAACATTGTGCGCTCATAATGTCGGGACGCTGGGTATTTCAAAGTCGGGCTTGACCGACTTTAGCTTTCTTACTTGTTTAAATAATATCAATGTTGAATTATCTACTTTTCACAAAAAAAAAAAAAAAAAAAAAAAACGCTCGCTGGAGCAGAGATCGAACACCCGCCGACAAGAATTCATATCAAAATTAAGAAGTTATAGAAATGTACTTCAAGATTTGAATCCGTAGATTCTATGATATAATATCGTAGTTCCTATGATTAGATATCGTAGTTACTATGAAATAACATCATAGTTCCTAAGATGGAATATGATAGCTCCCACGGTGGAATATCGATAAATCTACGTTATATATCGTTGAAATCAATGACATTCCTCATCGTAGAAACTACTGCAAAGCTGTCGCAGAATCTATCATATCTTGCAATTGGACCTATATAAATTGCGGATATAATAGATACTACGTCTTATATCATAGATTCTACGACGGATTTTTTTGAGTGTAGGTCAAAAGTTATGCATACCTACTGACTGCTTGATGCTTTTGTTGCCCTGAATGATAATCTGGCAATTACATGGAGGTGTATTGTTAATCTGACAATTTAAGAGACCAAATCAGTGTAAGCCGCTAGAAGGCCCGCGGGCAAAACATTTGTGTTAGTGCTCTCATGCGTGTGAACAGTGTTGCCGTTTTGGTAGAATTCTACCAATTTTGGTAAAAATTTATAAATAATTTTAATTTTGGTAGATTGGTAGTTTTGCGTGAGACCTGGTAGATTTGCATCATTTCCTCTTCATCGAATTGAAATAATTTGGAAACTTCGAAGATAAACACAACGGAAAAGGTGGCAAATCTCTTGACTTTTGGGTGGAAAAGAGACATTTATTTTTATATATCGCACACTAATCACTAAATCGGCACAACTCACAATTTTGCATTTCTCGGGCAAACAGCCTATAACTCTCGACGCCTGTGAAATCAATTTCTTTTCTTTATATTGTATTATTCTTAATTAACTGCAGAATCAATAAATATCAATATGAATTTTTCAAGTGCATCTTCTCCTGCAGTAAAATGTTGGCGAACATGAAATAATTGATTGAAAAAATTTTGAATTGTGCGGGTTTAGTGATTAGTGTGCGATATGTGTTTCGGTCGCTCAGAAATTAATGCGTACCATGAATGAATGAGATAAAGCTTTCATACTTTGCTTCAAATTATGTAAGTTTTCCCAGCTAGCTTTTATCAAAACAAAACAGAGAAATAAATTAGCATTTCCAACCCTAAACAATGTTATGCTGGCAGCAGAATTGCTGCATTCAAAGTCAAGTGATAGAAGCGTTTGGTCTCTAAAAATTTATTTTAGTTCTTAAGTTATATTAGTTTTAAGAATTTTGTTATGTTTGTGGAATGAATTCTATGTTTTTGATATTTTTTGTTTAATAAAAACGGTAAAAAAGAACCATTTACTTCAAACAACTGTTTTGGTAGATTTTTGGTAGATTTTGTTGACAAGATTTGGTAAAAAATTTCTTGGGGCTGCGGCAACGCTGCGTGTGAAGCCGAAGCTGAAAAACGAAAATCAGTCAGTCAGTTGCCAACTATCGAGCGAGCAGGGTCACGTCGCTCGCTTCCTTAAAATATATGCGAGTTTCATTCAGTATTGCCAACATTCAAAGACAACCTTTCCCTTATAAGTCTTCGGTAAACCATATTTATCCCGTTTCTCTTAAAGTAGTATCCACAGTTAATCCCTTTTTTGATATGTTACAGAGAGCGAACAAAGGGGAAAAATAACTGCGAAAATTAAGATTTGTTGCATCGAAATAAGCAAATAAGAGCTGCTATACATGAGCATTTTGTAATTTGCATTTTTTCACCCGCGTGTCGAGTTAGTTGAAGTGGTTTAAACTATAACAAAATAAAAAAAAGATAATTTCTGAAAGAAGAGCTCATAATTTGCGTAGAGAAAAAAATCCCCCTTTCCCAAATTGTAGAAAAAGGGAAAAAATCTCACGAGCTGGCCACACTGTCTTTGAATGAATTCCAGTCTTCATATAGAACTATAGCTGCAACTTCGGCCAAATTTTGGCGCGTTATGGCATGATTTGGTGAAAAAGTTCAACTGTGGTGAACCACGCCATAAGTCGAGCGTTGTGGTGAACCACGTAATAGAAAGTGTGGTGTACCACGTAATAGCTTTTGGCCGAAGTTGCAGCTATAGTTCTATATGCCAGTCTTCATATAGAACTATAGCTGCAACTTCGGCCAAAAGCTATTACGTGGTACACCACACTTTCTATTACGTGGTTCACCACAACGCTCGACTTATGGCGTGGTTCACCACAGTTGAACTTTTTCACCAAATCATGCCATAACGCGCCAAAATTTGGCCGAAGTTGCAGCTATAGTTCTATATGCCAGTCTTATTGAAACTGTCGAACGATGAGGGTGTGCTCGCATGATTTTTGCATTCACATCACATCGTTACGTTAAAACACGAAGTGTTTCTGTCTTTGTGTGCGTTTGGCTGTCACTGGACCAAATTTTTCTTTCGTTTTTTTTTTTTAATTAGATGTAACAAAAACAATCTTTATATATTTATTTATATGGAGAGAGAGAGAGAGAGAGAGAGAGAGAGAGAGAGAGAGAGAGAGAGAGAGAGAGAGAGAGAGAGAGAGAGAGAGAGAGAGAGAGAGAGAGAGAGAGAGAGAGAGAGAGAGAGAGAGAGAGAGAGAGAGAGAGAGAGAGAGAGAGAGAGAGAGAGAGAGAGAGAGAGAGAGAGAGCGAGAGAGAGAGAGAGAAAGAGAGAGAGAGAGAGAGAGAGAAGAGAGAGAGAAAGAGAGAAAGAGAAAGAGAGAGATAGAAAGAGAGAGAGAGAGAAAGAAAGAGAGAGAAAAATGGAAACGAAAAGGATTTGCGATTCAGTTTTTCAGTTTTAAAAGCTTATTTTTAAATTCACAAAATCATTTGAATACACTACAACCTAGCCAAAGCTATTGCGATTAAACGTGCCATTTTTCTACTTTGCCCCACGAAAAACGTCAGAATATATGTTTTTCGTGATCCTTAAAGGATTTCCTTCAAAATAAAAATATAAAACTAATCGCACTCGAGTATTTCGAGTTGACGTTTTTTTTTTTTTTTTTTTTTTTAACTTACTTACTTAACTTACCTTCTCTTGATCTGACGCGCTCGAGTTTTTCAGATAGTAGGGGAGCCCGAGATGCTAATTTTGCAGTTACTAAAACGTCATGGAAACTTATTGGATTGTGAAGTTTACGTTCTTAAACAAAAAAAAGTATATGTAAAGTTTTCCATATTAATGGGGATGAGAGCGTGTAAGAATGGTCAAAAATGTAAAAAAATATGGACATATTGCAATACTCGAGCGCGTCAGCCATTGATACAGTAAACGCGCTTTATGTTCCTGATAAACTATATATGGGCATTTCCACGAAAACGTACCCTGTGCAACTGCAAAAAATTTTACACTTTAACACATTTTTGTTCTTCTTATTAAAACATATATACATGCATCATTTTTTTCATGTAGAGTAATATTAAAAAATATGTCTGGTTTGTATAAAAATTAATTTTGAAATAGTGCTATTTAAACACATCGCAAACAAAAAAATTATCCCTTTTTTGAGCTTTCGCTACAAGCTGTTTTTGAATATGTGGCTGCACAAATAGATATCAGCTAAAAAGTATGTCATTTTATCTGGTTTGCAGAAAAAGTAGAATGCTTTAGTTTATATGTTGAAATTTTTACAGACGTTTGGAAAATTAACCTTAGACTGTCACGCCCGTAACCGATAAACTACAAACAGTTAAATTATCTTTTAGCAAAAGAATTTAACAAAGTGTTAACCTGCAGATAGTAAGAAGGTAATTCCGTTTAACCCGGTAGCGCCTAGCGATGCCATATGGCATCACTTAAAAAGTTCGTGTTTTGTCATCAAAACTTCAAAACCGGTTCATATTTTATTTTATTTTTAATATTTATTTTTTTCAATTCAGGCGCTACCGGGTTAATAATAAACCGAAACCTAGTTGGAGTTTGTGTGACAGAGATGGCATTTTTAACACTTAAAACGGTGTCACACCCGTTACTTATTTATTTTTTTGTGTTATATTTTTGGGCCAATTTACCTTACAGTTCATTTATAGTAAATTATAAATAATAAATTTTAAATAATAAATAACATATAATGAATAAATAATTAATAATTAATAAATTATAAGTAATAATAAATAATACAAAATTAATAATAAATAATAAATAATAAATAAAAAAAAATAAATAAACAAATAAAGAATAAAATTAAATTATATAAATATATTAATATAGAAGTTTATTATTTATGTATTAATTAATAGTATATTGTAAATGTCCTTATTAATACTGTATGCTGACGACTCACACTGATCACCACACACAAAACCTTATTCTCAAAACCTTATTATCAAAAAAAGTCTATTCAGTAACAGGAAACCAAAATCGTGTGATAAAAAACCAAAAACTTTTAAAAGCAAGTTATTTAACGGAAAACGAATGAAGCTGTTTTTACGAAAATACTACGTTGATATTTTTTATAATAGCTACACTGAAATATATTTTAAAAAAACTCGTCTTCCTCATATAACTCTTGTTTCAATTTATATTGTCACACCCGTTACTTTTTTCTGTCACACCCGTTACTTTTGTAAATTGGTATAAAACACATACGAATACCGATACATTATAAGTAAATACTTCTTCATAGTCAGAATACTCCTTAGAACTGTTGGTTAAACATTCTTTTTATTTGTTTCCTGGAAAATTTTACAGAATCGATTAATGAACACAAATAACATACAAACCCCCATTTTCTAACGTCACACCCGTTACCTCCTTTTGAAGGTTTTTAAGGCATTAAAAAGTAATTTTTAACGGATTCTTTGAAATGGTAGAAATACTTTAAAAATGGAAGCTTCAAAAATATGCAACACTGTTATCGAAGGGTTGATGGTTTTAGAGAAATTTAAAGAATTCGCCTAAATCTGTCACACCCGTTACTATGGAAATACCCATATATTAATCTGACGTTTAATTGGAGGTGGTTGGCCATAAATAGAGGTGGAAAAAGAAGAAAAAAAAAAAGCAGTTACTCGAGCGTGTCAGATATTCACAGTGAATGTTAAGTGGACTCCTAAAAGTGTCCTATTTCAATGATTGACGTTTTGGATGTGGCCAAAGCTCAGGAATGATTTTTGAAAATGTAAACAAAAACGGTAACCTTGAGATACTCGAGCGCGTTAGATTTTTATGCAGAGGGATCAACCAGATGTCTTAGTCGCCCCTGAATGATAATCTGACAATTACATGGAGGCGAATTGTTAATCTGACAATTTAAGAGACCAAACTTTTCTTTCGTTTCTTTTTATAATTAGATGTAACAAGAACAATCTACACTCAAAAAAATCCCTAGTAAAAACTACGATATTCGACGTAGAATCAAAGATTTTTGCATTTGAAATAGGTCCAAAAGCAAGAAATCTTAGAATCAAAGACTTTCTCATCATTGATTTCAAAGAAGAATTATTGTAGAAACAACGATAGTTTTCGTTAAAAACAAAGATGCTCGCAATTGATTTCGAAGACGAAATCGTTGATTTCATTATAGTTGTCTTTGATTTAATGAAAGTTTATCATAGAAGCAACGATATGTTACTTTAAAAACAAAGACGTTACTACGTGGAAACAAAGACAATTTGTCTTCATTTTTAAAATGATTTTCTTCGTTTATGAGGCGTTTTTTACTAGTGATTTTGTTTTTGAAAGCGATATACTTACTTTTAAGTTCTCAACCGTAATTTTAAAAAATCATGATTTTAAGTTTTAAAAATTGTATTTTGGTTTTATATATTTTTTATACCTTTTCCGGAGGAAAGGGTATATTAAGTTTGGCTCGGAGTATGTAACATACCAAAGGAGTCGCGATAGATATAGACATATATATATATTCTTGATCAGGGTGACAAGAGGAGTCGATCTAGCCATGTCTGTCTGTCTGCCATGAAAGATATCATATTGAAATTCGGCATAGACATGAACCAGGTAAATGTCCGAAAAACTGCTTAAAAATTGTTTTCGTAGTCCCTCCTTGGGTCGTGGGAAGTGGTTCAGAAATTTCAAAAATCACGATTTTTAAGGTTTTTCCTGGATAACTTTTTTACTATACATCCCAGCTTATTGAAATTTTGTGTGTGTATAGCTACCACGTAAACTTAAGCTTTCGCTGAAAAAAAATTGCGACATCGCTATAACTATGGTCATCATCCTACACATTAGAAAAAAACACTCTTTCTCTTATTCTCACATCTGTATACAAAAATGATTTTTTTTTTTGCTTCTTTCGATTGTGTATTTTGCCGCCAAATAAAGTCGTCACTTAAGGTTAAAATTTGACCATGACCACCATCCGCGAAATTCGCGAAAATTGGATTTTCACTATTTTGAATTGAGTATTTCGCAGCTAGACATAATGTCCTCTAACGGTTAAAATTTGACCATGACCACCATTCGCGAAAATTTTGTGCTTAATAATAATCTCGAGTTTTAGAAGCTAAATCGAAGTACAGATAAGTTATAAATAGATATCCAAGCTAGAACAACGAAAGCGGCAGGAATTTTCGTTAAGGTAATGTTTTAACATATTTTAGGCTGAGGAAAAGGTATGTGTGCAATCGGCTTGGCCGATGTAAACTTCTTTACTTGTTGTTATTTAAGTTGTGTAAAGTTATAGGAGGATACTTTAGATCCTTATCACAAAATGTTTTCATTTCACTTGTATCATTTTCGACAATGTATGACGCAAAGTGCTTGTCAAAACGTGTTATAAAAAGTTTCGTACATACTATGTTTAAAATGTTTTTAAAATAAAGTTTTTCTTGAATACGGAATGCCATAAAACATGGAGATGCTTTAGTTTCTGACTAACAGTCGCTAGATTGCTCCATTTCGTTATTTTGATTATTACTATCTAAATCGATCTCCATTTCGTTTGTTTTGAATTCAGTGGTCAAGTTATGGGAAGCTTTACGCATGTGTTTGCAAAAAGTATTAAATTTATGAAATATTTGTTTACAATGTACATATGCGCACTTTAAATTCATTTCCTTGGCGTATGTATGGGTATATTTTATATGTGACTAGCTGGCACCAAGGCTCGCTCCGCGAGCCTTCGCGCCAGCTTCGTAAGACCCGCGCTCGTTTCCTCTCCCGGTACAGGTTGATATTGGGCAAAAGTAATAAAAGTGGTAAAGTAGTACAGGAGATTTCCGATTTAACGAGCTCAATGTTGCCAGCACTTCACGTTAAATCGAATTTCTCGTTAAATTGAGTACCATCATAAAATCAGTTTTTTCTTATTGTAAGAGATTAAAATTATAAATTGGGCTTATAAACAATTTTTTTTTTCAAAAGTATTATTATAACCAAAAAAAAAAAACACATAACAACTCTTCATTTTGGCTCATATTAAACATATACCTAACGTCTATGTAAACAGAGTAAAAAACTTATGAGATCACGTTTTGTTTAAATTATAAAATACATAGGTAATATGGGGCATTCTTTTATAAACCGAACAAAAAAAGGGGGAAAATTAACCTAGGTCTTTTCAATTGCGCGATATTTTTTACAGCTTCTAGATATGGAATTATTCAACATGTAGTCCAAAATATTTCTCAGAATGCTTTATTTACGGAAGACCGTTAGTTTAAAGTTTGCTGGAAACGTTTTTTAACAAAAAATTCAAAGAAAATTTGATGAATTGAATTGAGAGTTTACTGTCAAAGAGTAATGATGATAAGTAAACAACTGCAGTGTTGCCAGTAGAAAAATGTAGTTTTGCGTTAAAAAAGGGGGAGGGGTTTGAGAAATCTTTTGCTTGATTACATGGCGAGTCTGATTTATACCAGACCTGTAGCAATCCAACTTCCCGCGGGGGGAAAAGATATTTCCACAATTTTTTTCCTTTTAATTTTCGCAATTCCTTCCACCTAAGATCAAGAATCGTGGTGGGGCAAAGACCCTCCTAGCCCCTAGGTTGATACGCGACTGATTTCTACTAACGTATGCTTACGTGGGGGATTAAAAATTGATATCACTGAACAACTGTGCACAATTAAAGCGGTAAGTCCAACAGCGCCTGCGCTTTTTCGATTTCACGCAGGTCACGCAAAATTGAACATTACTTTTCATACATTGACTGCTTGCGGCAGTTGGCGCAGCACACGCGCTTTTAGACTCCTCGCTTAACTATTTCTTGGAATCCTCTTTGTTTCTCTTTATGCTTTTTCACTGATTTCTTATGTTGCTCGCTAAACCGAGTGCACACAAAAATTTTTGTGCCATTTTGCTCGTTATATAAGATACTCAATGGAACGAATTTAAGTGCTCGTTAAATGCGAAACTCGCTAACGCGAATACTCGTTAAATCGGAAATCTCCTGTATGTTTTTAAATACTCTAGGTTTTTATTCATTCTTTGTGTGAAATTTAAACAAAATTTTTACTTAAACTACTATCGACCAATATTTCCCCCTCGCCCACGGAAACGTGGCATTGTTTTATGTTTTTAACTGTGAATATAATACACTTAATATTCACTGAAATGCGCTTACTCCCGATTTAAATAAAAATAAATTTTTTTTTATGATTTGAAAGTTTGTTACATTAAAATTTTAAATAGCTTGGTGAATTCGTATTTTTTGCTCAAGCCTACTTTGCTGCTTTTTCATTTTAAATAACCTAGATACCGACTGCAGTGCAATCTCGGTAAAATTATTCCCCCATTTAATTTAGGGAATAGGTGTTATCTATCTATCCATCTCTCTATTCATCTATCCATCTATCATCAATCTTTCAACCTATCAATCTGTCAATCAATCAATCTTTCAATTCATCTATCCATCAATCTATCAATCTGACATTCTATCAATATGTCAATCTATCAATCTTTCAATATATTTATCCATCAATCTATCAATCTGGCATTCTATCAATCTATCAATCTGTCAATCTGTCAATTTATCAACCTTTCAATCTATCAACCTATCAATATGTCAATCTATCAATCTATCGATCTATCAATCTGTCAATCAGTAAATCTATCAATTTCTCAATCTATCAATTTTTCAATATATTTATCCATCAATCTATCATTCTGTCAATCTGTTTATTTATCAATCTTTCAATCTATCAACCTATCAATCTGTCAATCCTTCAATCTATCAATCTGTTAATATATCAATCAATCTATCAATCTGTCAATCTATCAATCTTTCTATCTATCAATTCTTACAACTCACAAAAATGCTGATATCTCACGACACACGCACCAATGTCGCACACGCACCAATGTCGCATATGGGCATTTCCATCGTAACTCACGCGACAGGCGTACGACTTCAAGGCTTGCTTACTCGAAAGTTTATGTAATTAAGGTATAAAAAATTTACAATGTACATATATCTTAGTAGAAGTACTAACGGTATGGTCTATCAAAATTGTCCTTGCAACAACTAACTAAGAAAAGCAAAGTTAAATGTTTTTCGTAACCCACGCGACAAAAAAAGGAAGTGCGTTTTACAAGCAAAGTTACAAGTTGAAAATTTAGCGAATTTTTCGTACACAACTTGCCTTTTTTTAAATTTTGACATAATTATAAAACTGTGAAATATTATAATAAACCCACTTAGCCAATCAAATTTGGGTGTTCAATAATATATTGAGCTTTTAAAACATACTTGCCGTAACTCACGCGACATAACTCACGCGACAAAATTTCCGTTAAGAAAATTAGTGTTCAAATATTGAAAGTTTAGCTTTTAAACAAAGTTTTGTTTTATTCAGGGACCGTAACTTTTATGTTGATATCCTCAAAAAGGCACAATGAAAAAGTTATATCAAGCCTTTTACTGAAAAAAGGCAAAATGAAACTTTTTATTTTGCCTTTTATTTTTTTTTGAGCAGTAAAAAAAGTTAGAATCTGACTTTTATTTTAAAAGTCAAAAATAAATTTCTTTGAAACTGAGTAATTAATTTTTTTTCAATTTTTATATAAAGTTAAGTGGTTATGAACCAACTTTTTCGACACTTTCAAACAATTTTCCAAAAAAACGTGTTATTGATGAATCCTGTACGACCAATAAAATAATTTTTTTATACAATTATATAAATTTATAGAGCATTTATTAAATTTTAATTTATTTATAAATCTGTATTTAGTTTCATCATTAATATAGCTCTCAAATTCTGCTCGGATAAATTACATCTCAAGTCTGAGAGAATTAATTTAAGAGCTAGTAGTATATAACCTAGTAATAGGCTCTTAAATTAGTTCTATTAGATTTAAGATGCAATTTATTAGTCACGCCAGTAACTTAGAGTCTGTTTGAGTCGAAAGTTGGTTTCAGTCTTTTCAGAGTTGTTACAGAGAATTGCGAAATGAGCTATAAAAAACACTAAAGATTTAGCTTATGTCCATATGAATATGAACACATATCCCGATTTGGTACCATTTAATAGAGGTTGATCTGTAGATTCGATTGGCACCGAAATTTTTATGATCGGACTTTTGGTCTTTTGGCAATTGCGATTTGCCTTTTATTTTTGTTCAAAAAAATAAAAGTCAGAATTTGCCTTTTATATTTGTTCGAAAAATGAAAAAGGCACAGTTTTGCCGTTTCATTCGTTTGAAAAAATTAAAATCCGAACTTGCCTTTTATATTTGTTCGAAAAAAATATAAAGCATTAATTGCCTTTCATTTTTGACTTTTAAAATAAAAGTCAGATTCTAACTTTTTTTACTGCTCAAAAAAAAATAAAAGGCAAAATAAAAAGTTTTAATTTGCCTTTTTTCAATAAAAGGCTTGAAATAAAAGGCATTCCCAAAATAGATAGAGGCACGCTCAAGGATCTCAAAAATGCCAAAAACTTTTCCCTCCGACCATTCTTTCCCCTTGCCTTTTTCGTTCAAAAATTTCAAAATAACTTTTATTTTCAGTCCCTGGTTTTATTAAATATTAAATAAACATAACAAAAGTATATTTTCATTACCAAAAAACAAAAAAAAAAGATAATTCAAAAATTTAAGAAGATAGAAAAAATCAATCAAAGATTCATATTACACTTACACGTCTATAGTGGCTCTGGGATAGCGTACGGGGTGCGTGCTATGCTCTTGATCCCAGGGTTCGATTCCCGGCACAGGCGAAACGGAGTGTAATGTTCTAAGCCTAGCACTGGTATTTCAAAAATCGCATGTTAGGGGCACACCACATTACAAGACATACACTCACACAAACACAAGAAAACCTCCTTGGTATCACAATGGGCCGATTAGCGGCCCTAAGTGGTAGCCACTTTAACCTACCTACCTACCTACACGTCTATATCTTAATGTTATGCTTTTTTGAATAAAACGTTTTGGCGACTGCAATACTATTTTTGTTGACAAATGAAAAATAATGATTTTTTTTATTCCCACAATATTACGAATTTTGACCATTTGTGTTTCCTATAATCTCTCCACTTTCCATCATTTTTCTTAAATTCAATCTCCACTTCTTCATTCTTTCTTTGACTTTGGTGTTTTCTTCTTTCTTTTCCATCTTTGTGCCAAAAATAAAAACATTAAATATTATTGAAGCTTTCGTATTCGAATTTGCTCTTACCGTAACTCACGCGACAGATTTCAACAGCAAATAATAGATATGTAAACAAAATATATAGGATTTTTTTTTATCACTTTTAGTTGTTAAACTTATTCTCTCTTTAGCCGCAAAAGATCTTGTACTGAAAATTTTTTTTTTAAAAACACTGGTCAAAAATTACATATATTCGTAACTCACGCGACATAAAAATAGATATTAAAACAATATAAAAAATTTACAGTTATTTCATAAACAAGCGCTCTCTTTGCATTGTGGGGCTATCATTCAAAATTATTAGACAAAATTTTTACCCAATACCATTCCTTGTAACCAGCCGTAGGCTTATAAAATGTTCATACAAAAACTATATCAAGATTATCGAAAAATTTCGCCACAAGTTTCGACAAGGTTTTTTTGGGTTTTAAATATTATGTAAGATATTTAAACTTTCAGAATTAAAGCTTCATGTATTAAGAGTATTCTAATTATATAAAAAAAATTTGACTTAGCAGCACATTAAATTTTTAAGTTGTGGTTGACATTTCTGTGGAAATGCCCATATAGCTTAAAACATTCAGGCAGACTTCACCTTTCAAACAAAAACAAACTGCATGCAAATCGGTTCAGCCAGTGCCGAGAAAGTTCAACACAAACACATTTCGCAACATTATTTTATATTTATAGATAAAAATATTTCACATTCAGTGAAAGTTTGGTTACAAAATTGGGCCAAACTAATTGACATTTTGAAAGTCAATACTTAATATAAAAAAAATGAAACGTCCTTAAAATAATATGAAGCACTTTAAAACCTACAAATGTTTTAACGTTTGGCCGAAATAAAAAAAGAAATGAAATTCTTTGAATTTCGAAAATACGTAAGCAAGTTTATGATTAAAAGAGTCGTTTTCAAAATATTGCACGATGCTATTTTATAAATATTACTCATAAGAAAGTTTTTAAATATGTTTTGAAAAAGCGTTTACCTAATATTATAAAAAAAAAGTATCGTATTTACAGTTATACAACTAAATCATTAATATAACTGTCTTTACTTCAAGTCTTGCTGTTAAAAAATATATAACATATAATATATTAAAAAGGAGAACAAAAACGTAACTTCCAAAAAACAAACTTAAACATTAAAAACCTCCATAAACTTTACAACGAAGCATTTTTTCGATATTTTCTACGTGTATTTCTTTTTAATAATAAAAACGATGTGTTTGAAGAGCAGTAAAAAAGTTTAAATTACAATATTTTTGAATTATCTATTTTGAAATTATTGAAGTCATTTATAATGGCATACAGCGTACTAGTACGTTCTGAGCTAGCCAAATTCATTTCATAATATGCTTTTTTTATAAAAGCCCCAACCAGTTTACTTTCCGTTGGGAATTCGAGATTAAGAACGTGAAAGGTTTTAAAGCAAATATCAATACTCTTAACTAAATTGTCGAGTTTATAAAAAACGTTTCCAAAATATACGTAGAACTCGTTTATTTAAAAAATGCTACGTCCTATAACACAAATAATTGGCTGCAATTTTTTCTTTTCGAGAAAATAAAAGTCTGTTATTTCCTTAACTTTGCATTTCAGATCACAGGCATTGCATGCTATTATAAGGAACGTGTTCCGCGAATCGCATATTGTTGGGGTTTGAAATTTTAGTAGTACCTCCGATGGATCGCTCACCTTTCTAGCAGTTGGGGGAAGTAACGAATGCAGAAGAAAGACTACCACTGTCGAACAAATATCTAAAACGAGTTACTTTTGTTCTACTCACCTTTGCTATAGTTTTCTGAACGTATCTTCGACAATAGTTCTCATGAATGCAATCAATTTTTCGCAATTGCTTGACCAATTTTCAAATATCTTGTTTTGTTTGTTGGGGAAAAATTTTATCGAAGTCGAAATCAATCTACTTGAAAAAACAAAAATTTATTCCCTTATTCATAATCACATTTTATATTTACTTCAATTTCGCTAGGAAAACATTCCACAATTTCCTTTGCAAATTCTTTAAACGTTTTCGGTGTCGGTTCTATTTCCTTATTGAGGAGGTACTCTGTAACTAAAATTGATATATGCTTTCGCTGCTTCGTTGTTATTGTTCCTGTTGTCTTAAAATCCCTTTTTTTAATTGAGTTTCTTTTATTTAATTTATAATTTACCTGCGAACGTGATCGAGCTGACTCAAATTGAGTTGGCGATTCTACAGGATTATGTGGAGATGGTGATGGTGTTGGTGATTTTAATTCAGGTTCTGATGTCGGTGCAGATTGGGATGTTGATGGATTTGAACATTCGGATGCTTCTTGGGATTTTTTTTTTGATGAAACGTCTTCTGCTGCATATATTTTATTGAGCTATTTAATTAATTTTAATTTATTTAAAAACATTAGTAAACTATCCCAGAATTTCGACAGAAAAAGGATATGTACAATAAACGCATGATCATATTAATAGGTACGAGCCATGTGATATTTCGATAAAGATTTAATAAATTTATTGTGAATTTAATCGCCATCTTTTTGTAAGTGTAAAAAAGTTTTCACATTTTAAACTTTTACAAACAGCGTCCATCACGTGACGTTCGATATGACAATATCTCACGCTAAACGAGCACTTCTCTAACAAAATTGTTTTTCCCATTCATTACAAAATCATTTTTATAAATTTTCCTTATGTTACCTGGTCTGTCTGCCATTGTT
>JAIPUU010000773.1:0-37500 GCA_020466095.1 Chlorops oryzae
AGTTACGGGTGTTGATATTGATCTTATCGGCAAGTTCGCTATCATTTTAAAAGTGCTCTCATCTGGTAGGGCTGTTAATGTCGAAACGTTTGAAAAATTGTTAAAAGATGCATATGATATATACATAAAAAATTATTCCTGGTACTACATGCCAGTTACGGTGCTATGTCATGGCATAAAAATAATTGAAAATTTTTCCCTGCCGATCGGTATGTTATCAGAAGATGCACTCGAAGCCCGACATAAAGATTTGCGAAAAGTAAGACTACATAACGCTCGAAAATGTTTTAGGGAGGCAGCCAATAGCGATATGCTAAAATCTTTATTACTGTCTTCAGAGCCGACTTTTGTTGAATTCAGAAAACTGATGAAAAAAATTAAATGCTCCGAAGATTTCATATCGGAAGAATCAGACTGTTGTGCCTCCGATTCCGACGACATTTAACAAAAATAATTTTGTACAATTTTTCATTTTATTTTATTTTATTCGTTTTATGTATTAAATACAAAACACACATATTAAATAATTCCACGATTAAAAGTAGCATGATTCGAAAAAAAGATTCAGTGGAGTGGGTAGAGGGTTAAAGGGGAATTTTGAAATGAGGGAAGCATTAAATATGGAACGAAAGGGGCGCAATTAACGTTGTTTTAGTCACCCTGAACAAAGGGATAAGGTGGTAATTAACCTATAACATATTACTTTGGTGTGAGTTTTTCCTTTGAATTTCGCCGTTTTCGCCGTTAACAGAGAAATAGATTGCTGTGAGTTCCTAAATGTTGAAATTTCTGATAGAAGTACTAAAGTACTAGTCTCATGCGTCTATAATCCGCACAGACGCAATAATATTGAATCATTTTTTTTCTGACCTTGCAGGTAGGTTAATTGATTATGATGTTATTTTTGTTTGTGGTGACTTTAATATTGATTTGTTGCGCAATGACCCTGTATAGGAAAATTTTCTTAATCAAATAGCCATGTGCAGCTTAAACCTGGTGAACTCGGATGTGCCTACGCGGTATGCACAAAATTTCTCGCCTAGTCTACTTGACCTGTGTCTAGTTTCTGACTTATCATTAGTTCGAAAACTTGATCAGATTACTTTTGTTTCTGATCATGACTTAATGTTCTGTAATTTACGAATACAATTAGGTAGAATATCTCCATATTGCTTTTCGTATCATGATTATAAATCCATTAATTTTCACGGTCTTTTTGAGGACATCTCGAGGATGAGGTTTAATGATTGTTGGTTTCTTGACTCGGTTGATGAAAAACTTGGCCTTTTCATGAGCCTGCTTCATGCTGCTTTTATCCGTCATGTGCCGCTCCGATCTGTTCAAGTTTCTAATAGCCAATGTCCATGGTTTACAGACAGGTTTTTACGAGCCATTAAGGAAAGAAACCGCCTTCACTCTACATGGAAAAGGCAGAGTTCTGATTACAACTGGGAAAAAATACAGGATAAAGCGAAATTCTGTTAATCTGCTATTAAAACAAGAAAAAACTAATTTTTTTTGTTCTAAGCTCAATCCTAACCTAAGCTCTAAACAACTTTGGCGCAACATAAAAAAATATAGAGTCTACAGCAAAGACAATACTGAGTGTAAACTAAGCCCTGATGATCTCAACAATTTTTTTCTGACAAGTGGTATTGGTGATAGTTCGTGCAACACTAATTATTCTTTGGAGTCACCTCTTTCTGTTAATATACCCTGCTTTGAATTCTTTCCAGTCAATGAGGATGAAGTTGCAGAATGCGTATTGTCTCTGAGCTCCAACGCGGTGGGGGTTGATGAAATTCCCATAAGATTCGTTAAGTTAGTTCTACCTTATGTAGTTTCTTCCTTAACCCACATTATCAATCATAGCATGACGTCCTTGAAATTCCCAGAGCTGTGGAAAATAGCGATAGTTATTCCTATAGCTAAATCTTCCGATGCCTTGATTCCAAGTGATTATAGGCCAATTAGTATATTACCTGCTTTAGGTAAAGTTCTAGAGAAGATCATGTATAAGCAAATCTCTAACCACATTCACACTCATAAGCTACTCTCACCGTTGCAGACAGGGTTTCGCCCTGGGAACAGTTGTGCCACTGCCACGATGAAAGTGGTTGATGATATAAGAGAATGCTACGACCAAAACATGTTAACTCTGCTGTGCTTAGTTGACTTCTCCAAGGCTTTTGATTCTGTGAGCCACACACTGCTGTGTCAAGTTAAAAAACTACTTTGGATTTAGTTATTATGCAGTAGAATTTGTTTCGAATTACCTTACGAGTAGAATGCAGCAAGTTAAGGTTGGAAACGAAGTCTCACTGTGTAGGCCTATTCAATCTGGTGTTCCTCAGGGATCCATTCTTGGCCTTTATTATTTTCTATGTTCTTGAATGATGTCTTTAGGGTCTGTAGATATGCTAATGTTCTTGCCTATGCTGATGACGTACAGCTCTATCTTTCGAGGCCAATTGGGCTAGTCGAAGATCTGTCCTATAGATTGAACTCTGACTTAGATATGCTGAAACGGTGGGCTGACACTAATATGTTACGAATCAACCCTACTAAAACCAAAGTGCTCCCTATTTCAAGAGGAGTTTTAAGCTTGGATATTCCGCCCCTTTTTATAGGTTCAACTCAGCTGGATTTTGTGAGAAAGATTAAAAGCCTAGGATTTGTACTTAACTCTGGGCTGACCTGTATTGATCACATCAATGCTGTCATAGGGAAAATTTATGGGATCCTTCGACATCTTCGAGAATCGGTTTCTTACACTCCCCTTGAGACTCGACGCAGGCTTGTTGTTCAGCTGATTCTGCCACACATAAACTACTTTGTTACTGTTTACTGTAAACTCGATTCTGTTTCATATCACAAGCTTCTTATGGCTTTCAATAGGGCAGCCAGATATGTCTACGGGGTTCAGCGCTATGAGCATATATCTGATAGAAGCCTTGGAATCCTTGGTTGTGATTTGATGGTTCACTGTGAAATTCGATGCTTAGTATTCCTTCATAAGCTCACCACCTCTAGTGTACCTGAGTACCTGTTTGAAAAACTGAACTTTGCTCAATCTAGCAGGAGCAGGTTTTTTCACTATTCCTAGAGATACATTTCTGAACAGTTCAAGGTTCTTCTTTATTAGCGCCATTAGACAGTGGAATGCATTACCTAACAATTTAAGACAAATTGCCTCAGGAAGCAGCTTCAAACGATCTCTTTATAAACATATATTATCCCGTAATCAATAGAAAAAAAAATAAATAAATTCTTCTATCCTTGATTCTTATTTCCTATCCTTTCCTCCCAACTTTTCTTTTTCTCTACTCTTCTCCTCCTTTTTTTTTTTTTTTTTTGTCTCTTCTCTTTCTCTGTCTCTCTCTCTCTCTCCCTCTCCCTCTCCCTCTCTTTTTCTCTCTCTCTCCAATCTAGATTAAGACTTAATTTAACTAAAGTTACTTTAAAAAATCCAATGACTCTGTATTCTTTTGATGTACTAAAAAAGACTATGTCTTAGTGTACTGCCGAATAATAAATAATAATAATAATAATAATAATAAATAATAATAATAATTCATAATTCGCCACTTCGTATTTCTTGCTTCGCATGAAATAAAGCCCTTTTTTCTAATTTTCGCACTAAATACATTATTAAATTTAACAAAAAAATTCAATATGTAACAATTCCTATTATTTTTGATAGCAATTGCGTGGGGTCTTAGAACTGAGTTTTTTCCTGTCTTTGAGTGGGCGTTGTACAAAAAGTAGGCATGGCACCCCAAAAATTATTATTGTTTCCATTATTCGAGGTTAAATATAACCCGTGTGCTAAATTTTAAGGCCCTAGGTTGAAAAATGGCGATTTTAGAAAATCCCGTTGCAGGGGGGGTGGGTGATGGGGTGGTGAGATTTTGGAAATTTTTTAAAAATTTCTTAATCTCATCAAAAGAAATGTCCATGCCAAATTTTATTGCTCTAGAGCAGAGGTGACCACCACTACAAGGCCGTTTTCATTATGCGCATTAGTAGTGGTACAACAAAGCCATAAAATTAGAAAATCGAGAGAATAACAAAGCGACAAGCGTCATAGATCCCACCTCGACAGTAGTCTATAGCATACTGAGCTCTCAACGCACTCTACTGAGGCAAAACTAAAAATTATACGAAAAAAAGTTTTAAAAATTAAAACAGAGCGACACATGTCTTGCCTCTGCAAAGTTTTTCAAAGCACTGATTTGAAAAATTGACGTGACTTCGTTTTTTTGCTCGCTTCGGTTGTTCGATTCGCTTCTCGATTACAAGTGGCATTTTGATTTAATTGCGACCTCGTTTTATACTTTTTCATCCCTCGCTCACAGTTTCTATACGTGTGCAAAAATATTCTCTTTTACGCTCTTTTACCCCTGGAGCTTACCCTTTGTGCACCTCTGCTCTAGAGCAACTCCTTCTATTTTTGGCCAAGAAATGTATAGAGTCGCGACACTGTGCGACGCACAGTGTCACGAGTGCGGCCAAAAATGGTATAAATAAAAGTGCTGATTTCGAAGGATTTTTTTAGTGGATTCTTAGAAAATAAATTGAATAAGAAAATCCCATATTTTCGTTCCGATATTTTCCGTTTTGAGATCACAGTACGTCTTTGAATTTGGCCTATGCAAAGAGCGAATTTTCGTGGTTTTGTACAATAATTGCATATCCGGGAGTTCAAATCGAAAAAAGATCAGGTATATAACTATGCATTAATATCCAAGTATTATATATCGAATTAAGGTTTAGGTTATTTGCAATTATAAAAAAGTAATTGTGTATATAAAATATTATTACATACATAGTATTATTGTAATAAAAACAATTCAGATATATTCAAATAATTAAAATTTGTAATATTTTCAAAATTAAAAAAAAAAAAAAAATATGCGCTATATTACCTTGGTAATATTTTTACATGTTAATAAGTAATACACGCCTATCAAAAAACTAAATTAAAACTGGAAAATTTTTTGTGCTTTCGACGTTATGACCCATGTTACACTGAACTAAAATCGTAGTAAAAATAACAAAAACGTAGTTAAGTTAACTACGAACAGCAATGATTTGGCTCTATTAACGGACGTAGTTAAAATAACCACAAGCGAAGTAAAAAACTTGAAATACGAAAGTAGTACCAAATCCCAAGTCGGCGGGTTCGATCCATGTAGGACTGTAGGTCTAACTGTCGACGTCGAAAAGCCTCTGCCGCTAATAAGAAACTCCCCATTAGGCAGGGATAGGAAACTCAACTCTTTCGAGAAATTCACCAAAAAGCTACCAACAAAAACCTTAAGCAGGAATAGGAAATTCAACTCTTTCGAGAAATTCACCAGAAAGCTACCAACAACCATACGGGCAGACAAAAAGTGGCACTATGATGCCAGTTGCAAGAAAATTATAAAAGAAACACGGCGTCGGCTCTGTTTTTTATATTGCTTGAAAAGTTCATAATTGAAACTTTAATAAATTTATTACGATATGTTTTTGCTTAATGTGCGCGAATGTTTTCATTTTGTAATAAATTGACATACATTTTTGACTACGGCTACGAATTTGATTGTACATAGAATTTAGCATTTTTGCTGAAATAGTGTGATCAAAAAGTTATGTGCACAAGGTAGGACTAAAAGAACAATTTCTATTTCTCCTTGATAGCAAGTTTGCTTGATTAGTTTTAAGTTTTTCAAGCTTTTCATATCATTTTATGAGTTTGGTAGATATTTTATATGTAATGTACTCGAAAATTGCCCAAAATTAAACATAAAAGTGGCAATGCATTTCACCACAGCAGAGCTGAATATTTCGCTGCCATAGCATGCTTCTCTTTTCCTCATGCTATATGCCTATGTTGAAGCAGCGTAGCTCTAACACATTGCAGGGATTAGGAAGAAGAAGAGTTAGACCTATAGTCCTATATGGTTCGATCCCCGGTCAGGCGTTTATTTTATTTTTTATTTATTTATTTTTTTTTTTTTTCAAATAATAACATAACATTTAGGTATATAATATTTAAAAACCTTACAGGAATAAAAAGCTTTAAAACTTAATATTTTACGCAACAAAAAAAAAATACATTTTAGAAAGCCGGGAGGGGCCCTCTCTTCTCTATTGGGGAAAGCTAGATTTCTCATTCTAGCTGTCCTGTTTTACCTTTTAATATTTTTCTACTTGCTTGAAAAGTTCCCATTTTCACACATTTCAGTCGCCTGCTGTAGGATTTGAGCCCTTCGGATTGCTGAGCGAATACGCTACCCGCGTGGACTAAATATGTTACTTAAAGTCAAATGAAAACTATTTTACGTGTTTTTTGATAGAAGTTTTTTAAATACGTGTGTAAAGAAATTTGTTCCTAAAGAATACGCATACCTATTAAAGTCATGTTTGAATACGTCCGTACTACAGTTTTGCTCTAAAATAACTACGGTCGTAGTATACTACGAATCATTGTAAATTACACAACCGTAGTTTTCGCTCAGTGATATAGAACATTAAAATCAGGCAATAAATTTTTATATTACACATTGAAACAAATACATATTAGAAAAATCTGTAAATATTTTTATACAAGATATGTATTGTATAAAAGAAAAACCCTAAAATTTAATAACTAACATACTTACTTTATGTTAGTACATACAGGGCTGTCAAAACTTAGGCTCGCGAGTCACTTGTTGTTTGGTTGACTCGCTGCGACCAGAGTTAACCCAAGTAAACGCTGTTTTGTAATTAACATCAAGGGAACTCGCCAGGTGCGACTAATCCTCGCCCCTATTGGCCGCCTCCACTATCCTGACACGGTCTTGCGCTGAGTATTTTTTGTATACCGAACGCTGTACGACCTTGCTGCTGGTAATTTCTCCGCGGCAAATAGGACAACGGCCAGATGCTATTATTTGCGGGGAGCAGCGCTCGTGCAGTAGGTGTCTGCAGTTTGATAGACGTACCAAACTGCCCCTTTCCATGCCAATCTGGCATATTACGCGAAGGTCTTGAGCTTCCATTCTTAGGAATCAAATTTCAAAATTTTCGTTAAACGAAGTAGCCATGAGAAAATGGATATGAGTCTTGCATGGAAATTTTGAAAAACCAATTGAGAATTTCCAACTTTTTTCCAGAAAATTTTAAAATCACATGCCTACTACATGAAGTACATTGAAGTTTTCTGAAGTACAATTAAAATAATTTCTGAAGTACGTTTGAAACTTTCTGAAGTACAATCGAAATAATTTCTGAAGTACATTTTAATTTTTCTGAAATACAAATGTAATTTCTGAAGTACATTTTGAAAAATATGAATGAATTTGAAAACTTCTGAAATAAAACTGATTACTCTGAAGTCTATTTGTAATATTCTGAATTCATTTTAATGAGTTCTGAATTCTATTTGAAGATTTCTGAAATCAATTTGGTTATTCTAAAGTACATTTATTATATTCTGAAACCTATTTGCTCTTTTCTGAAATCGAAATGGTTTTTCTGAAGTACAAATGAAAACTTCTAAAATCTATGTGGTTATTCTAAAGTACATTTATTATATTCTTAAACGTATTTGTTCTTTTCTGAAATCGAATTGGTTATTCTGAAGTACAATTCTATAATTCTTAAATCAATTTGATTATTCTAAAGTACTTTTATTGTATTCTAAAATCTATTTGCTCTTTTCTGAAATCGAATTGATTATTCTAAAGTACTAATAAGAATTTCTCAAATCAATTTGTTCTATTCTTAAACCTTTTTTCTGTTTTCTGAAATTCAACTTAAAATTCTAAAGTACAAATGAAAAAATCTGAACTTATTTTTAATATTCTGAAATCAATTTTGAAATTGTGTGAAGTACACCTGAAAAGGTGTAGATATTGAAATTTCTTAACGTGTAAATGCGTATTGACAACGCCTTTAATTTTGTGCTGTGAATATCAATGGTCTATAAAGCGAACCCGACACTGTACTGAATTGCTTACTGAATCCTAAAAGGTTAAGGTGCGTTTGATGTCTATATTTCGTAGTCAAGATTTTTTTTTGTACTGCAACGACAGTTAGAAATTTAACTATTTTAGGGTTTGCTTTGCAAGAGATTAATATCTTGAATTTTTTCCGCGATTCTTAAAATCGTTGAAAAACCGTAACCGGAACGAAACCATACCGAAACCAAAATAGTTTTTTTCAGAACGAAACCGTAATCGAAACCATAATCATTTTATAACCAAAACCATAACCCGAACGTTATTTGTTTCGTTTGCACGCCCTGGTTTAAATTATAAAGTACATAGGTACTATGTGGCATTCTTTTATAAACCGAACAAAAAAAGGGGGAAAATTAACCTAGGTCTTTTCAATTGCGCGATATTTTTTACAGCTTCTAGAGATGAAATTATTCAACATGTGGTCCAAAATATTTCTCAGAATATTTATTAACGGAAGACCGTTAGTTTAAAGTTTGCTGAAAACCCGTTTTTTAACAAAAATTCAAATAAAATTTGATGAATTGAATTGAGAGTTTACTGTCAAAGAGTAATGATGATAAGTAAACAACTGCAGTGTTGCCAGTAGAAAAATGTATTTTTGCGTTAAAAAAGGGGGAAGGGTTTGAGAAATCTTTTGCTTGATTACATGGCGAGTCTGATTTATACCAGACCTGTAGCAATCCAACTTCCCGCGGGGGGCAAAGAAATTTCCACAATTTTTTCCTTTTAATTTTCGTACACAGAGAAAAAAAATCAACCAGAAAGCTGGTTAAATCAAAAGAGAAAACATACAAAACGGCTTCAACAAGGAATATTTTTATTTCAACAATTTTTTTGTTGAAAAAAATAAAGGTTTTCCTTTTGAATCAACTATGTTTCAGGTTGACTTGACAAGATAATATTCAAAAATGGATTTAATTTTAAATTGTTAAACTAACCACGGACATAATTGAAATGACAAGATAATTTTTAAAATAAACCAAAGTTCTAAAATACCCATAAAAAAAGACATGTCAAAACAAATTCATTCAACGTTCAAAGCAAATGGCCACAGAGCCCTCTGCTGAACATAGCCCCAAAAATAGCCATCGGACTGCCTTCATCCGATTTTGTCACTCCGTTGTCGTGACTGCTTTCGCAATGCTTAAAAAGTTCTAAGATGAATACATATCTTATATGTCTTATTTTATAAAACAAATGAGAATTATACCGAACGAAAAGAAATGTAATTAAACATATTTCCTTTCAAATCAACCAAAAATGTTGTTGACTCAACCATTTTTCTTTTGAAATTTTTGTTCTGCTCGAAAATCAAAAGGACTGTGAACAACAATACGCCCTTTTAAAAAAATCATGGTTACGTTCGCTCAGTGTACAGCGGTAAGTCCAACAGCGCCTGCGCTTTTTCGATTTCACGCAGGTCACGCAAAATTGAACATTACTTTTCATAGATTGACTGCTTGCGGCAGTTGGCGCAGCACACGCGCTTTTAGACTCCTCGCTTAACTATTTCTTGGATTCCTCTTTGTTTCTCTTTATGCTTTTTCACTGACTTCTTATGTTGCTCGCTAAACCGAGTGCACAAAAAAATGTGTGTGCCATTTTGCTCGTTATATAAGATATTCAATGGAACGAATTTAAATAATCGTTAAATGCGAAACTCGGTAACGCGAATACTCGTTAAATCGGAAATCTCCTGTACAATCAAAATCGTAGCCGTAGTCAAAAATGTATGTCAATTTGAACATATTCGTGCACATTAAGCAGAAACATAACCTAATACATTTATTAAAGTTTCAATTATGAACTTTTCAAGCAATATAAAAAAAAACAGAGCCGACTCCGTGTTTCTTTGATTATTTTCTTGCAAGTGGCATCATAGTGCCACTTTTTGTCTGCCCGTATGTTGGTAGCTTTTTGGTGAATTTCTCGAAAGAGTTTCCTATCCCTGCCTAATGGGGAGTTTCTTATTAGCGGCAGAGGCCTTTCGACGTCGACAGTTAGACCTATAGTACTATACATGTAGGACTGTAGGTCCAACTGTCGACGTCGAAAAGCCTCTGCCGCGATGGGGATATACACCATTAGGCAGGCATAGGAAATTCAACAAATTGGGGATATTCACCAAAAAGCTACCAACAAAAACCTTAAGCAGGAATAGGAAATTCAACAAAAACGAGAACTTCACCAGAAAGCTACCAACAACAATACGGGTAGACACAAAGTGGCACTATGATGCCACTTGCAAGAAAATTATCAAAGAAACACGGCGTCGGCTCGGTTTTTTATATTGCTTGAAAAGTTCATAATTGAAACTTTATTAAATTTATTACGAAATGTTTTTGCTTAATGTGCACGAATGTTTCCATTTTGTAATAAATTAACATACATTTTTGACTACGGCTACGAATTTAATTGTACATAGAATTTAGTATTTTCGCTGAAACAGTGTGATCAAAAAGTTAAGTGGACAGGGTAGAACTAAAAAAACAATTTATTTTTCTCCTTGATATTGAGTTTCCTTGATTAGTTTTATGTTTTTCAAGCTTTTCATATCATTTTATGATTTTGGTAGATATTTTATATGTAATGAACTCGAAAATCTCCCAAAATTAAAAAGAAAAGTGGCAATGCATTTTACCACAGCAGAGCTAAAGATTTCGCTGCCATGGCATGCTTCTCTTTTCCTCATGCTATATGCCTATGTTGAAGCAGCGTAGCTCTAACACATTGCAGGGATTAGGAAGAAGAAGAGTTAGACCTACAGTCCTATGTGGTACTATATGCCTACATGACAACAACTGAGTTCGTTGCGCGTGCGCACTTTATATTTGTACACGCGAGCAAGGAATTTTCGCTCTCATTTGCTCGATTCGTGCTCGCATGCCCACCAGGGCTGCCAGATAGCCCGATTTTATCATCATTTGACGATTTTTTATGCCAAATATGCATTTTACCGATTTGACGATTTTTACTCCAAAAATACCCAATAAGTGACGTTTTTTAAATCAATCTGACCAGGTGTGGTAACAATAGTAAAAATAAAACAGATGGCAATCAAATTTGCACGATTCATACCATATAGAACTATAGCTGCAACTTCGGCCAAATTTTGGCGCGAGCCACCGTGTGAATGCACCTTAATAAAGGATTTTATAACGTAGATTTTGATGTAAAACTCTATTAAAAATTAAATTTAAGCAGATACTGACATATATGACACTCTTTTTTTTTTGGCTAAGAAAATTGGCTTCGGGTCACTGTAGGTTCCATATGACACTCTTATAATTATTCGAAACTAACTGTGTCACTTTCAATACAATTACAGCCAACTTCGCAAACTTCTGGTTTTTTGTCATTTCGTTTCCTTTCGAAAACACTTATAATATTTATCAGCATTAACGGTGACATCAGGTGTGTTTAGGTCAAGGGATAACAGTCAACTGGTGGGAAGCCACCTCGGCAGCGCACAATGTATAAACAACTGCGATGGAATGTACTGTGGGGTATGGGTCCCACAATCTGGAACGGAGGGATATTCGGGACGAGGCGAGAGATTCCGAGTCCCCCTATCTCTTGGTCGCCTACCTCGCCCCATAAACGCTAGGCCCTATCACCTTCACCTGTCGACCCACAGACCCGCTGCAACTACGGGCAGTGGCATCCTGTGGGGGACCCGACCCCGTGGCGTTGACGGTCTACGACGTTTCTGGGGCGATGTACCTCGAAACTGGCCAGTACCGGCCGATTTAGATTGTTCGTGGCCCATTTACCTACAATTACAGATCCATTATTATATGCGGCCACCATCAGGTTGCCAGCGAATTACTCAGATATTTGACGCAAATACAAGCGTTGTCTAAAAAAGAAAAGATACAGATGGAGCACCTCGACGACTATTATAGATACCACTTACGAAAACTAAGCACATATGCGTATAAAAGAATTTTCGGAAGTGACTCAACACAGAGTGGCCCAGCATATATGCTGTTGACCCACTTGCACGCACTAAACGCCAAAGCACCGTATACAGATCAGAAAATATATAAAGAAGTGTCAGACTGGGTGTCGGATAGAATAGAGGGGACGTATCAAGTCAATTAACATGGAGGCATACCTCAATACTTTGGATAGTGTATTCACGAAATGGGAAACATACCCAGAAAAAAAGCTTTTATCGTTTAAGGACTACTGTAATGATCCGTTAAGGTGGGGAACGGCTGGAGGGCCCCTTCAGTAGATATATTAGGAAATAGAGTCCGAAGTAAATGGGCGTGGTCGACCCACCATAAAATAGTTCCTTCTACTTGCTTACCCAACGACACGGATTTATACGAAAAAGCACTTTTGCAGGGTGAAGTGGCCCAGGTAGCCTTAAAGGAAGAGTCACAAAAGAAAGAGAAATAGTGACCACGCCGTTGCCAAGTTACTTACGGCAATCATATCTACTGTATGCTCGAAAAGATGTCCCACTACCATCACCAATCTCCAATCCCCAGTGGCTCGCTAATTTCCAATCCCACGAGGCGAAATGGTACGGATGCATTGACGGTGACAGATTCGACCACCACGTACCAAAAGAAACGATGATCGCATTGATAGACAGATTAGGAAATACCAACAAACAGTGTAGGATCGTAGCTGTCTCGAAATAGCGCACTTGAATAATTTGACTATCACGTGGAAAAACCATAGCTGGAAATACAAAGGAGGCCTTCTATCCGGCTGGCGCGTTACGGCGTTATTGGGTTCATTAATAAGTGCCGCAGCTGCGGAATATATTATATCTCGATTAGGCTTATCTGGGGCAGTCTCTTATGGAGTTATGGGGGACGACCTCGTATTATACTCAAACTCACAAAGAATACTCGACGATGTGCTCGTCCAACTGTATGAGGAATTCGGTCTCAAGGCGAATATTAATAAGACGTTGTCCGGGCAGCAAGGGGAATTTTTGCGTAAGGTGATATCCCCCGGTAGCAGTTGGGCGTTCCCCGCGCTTGATCTGAAAACTATAACGCATGCATCTCCAAGGATTACGCATTACCAATATACGATGGAAGAGGAATGCTCAACTGCCTGGCTTATGTGGTTTAGCCGCCTGCTGCCACACGCCACCGACCCCGAAGCACTGCGTCAATGGATATACTCGATGATGGTACAAGACTTAACACGTAGATTCGGGAAGAAAGATTGGTTGTCATGGATTTCTACCCCTATTAGCGCAGGTGGGGGGGAGGCTGCATTGAGTACTCACATCCAAAAGTTTGGACCGCGTTGGTCCGCGAGACCCCAACAATAAAAGAGACAGGATACCATGGGTATCTTCGTTTAATAGGTGTGATCCGCCAAACGAGCAATCTACGAACCATTGTGCGCCCTATTCGATTTAACTTAGCCATACTATCAAAGCAGATGGAGAACTTGATATTAGGGACTGATCGAGACGTAATCCCTAGCGTCAAACGTAATACTAGCTTAACATACATAGTATGCAGACTGCTACGCCAAGATATAGCGGTAAGCGAACTCAATCAGTATCTTACTTTCCCGATGCCACACGTCTACAGGAACGCCACCGGATATCAACTAGCATCCCTCATGCACACCAGAGACAAAATGCTAACCAGTGTCCCTTCAATTATACACACTCGCGAAGCCGCTTCGAGTGCGTCAAACGTCCTTAAATATGCTACCTGAAGTATACTACAAAGAAAAACTGGAATCCCGAAGACGCAAAGTCAAACCTATTATGACACTGTATGCTATGCAAATGTTTAGAATGACATCATTACCATTCGGAACATGGTAAATAGAAATAAACCGCTCCATCTGTATCTGAATAAAGGACTCCATCTGAGTTAAGAAAAAGTGCTACCATCGATTTCAATATACATCGCTCACGGTACACTTTCAAGAAGATCCAAGTACAAAGAAGAAACTGGACTGAAAAAGCAAGACGCTATTTAGTATATAATAGACTCAATTTACATTATTGTTTTTGTTACTTTTACATTTTACTATTTTGAATATTCCTTTGTGAAAACTCTTGTTATTTTAAAGACTGAACTTGTCTGACTTGATTTAATATTAAATTTACAAAATATCCGCTTTTGATGCGTGACCCACTTAAACGTTGAATTTTTGATTTGTGCCAAATTTGGCTCGTAACAATAGTGTACTAACCATTTTACTTAAAATCTATCTAATTCTTTAAATTTTAAAAATAAAAAAAAAAAAACCTCGGCTGAGGCTGTGTGGTGAAACTGGGTATCCACAGTCGAGGAACTAACAAGAACATGAGTACCCGCTTTGGGTAGTAATACTGCTGCGTCCGTACGAAAAGTCCACGTTGCGGACTTCTTATATCGACAAACGGCAATCCTTTTGCCGACCGCTCAAGTGCGGATTCAAATTGGCAGTCATTTGCACTTAGCGCGAGCGTTGATAGACCAATGTAGCAAGTTAATCGCATTCGCGCTCAATTGGTGCGTGACTTGCACATTCCAACCGTTCCGCTCGGTACCGAAACTATATGCTCGGTGATTATCCGAGCGCGCCATGACACCAATGTCAAACTGGAGCTCATACTGCATGTCCATGAGGAGTTCCGCCTCCAATCACCTTCCCGTGCCATGGACTCAGTACGCACAAGCGTGTGTCGCAATATAACGATGGCAGATCCTATGTTTTTTCCACGCGGATCCTATCTCCATGATCCTTGGGAACGAGATCTATCCAAAGATCATGCTCGATGGTATTCGCGGCGCGCAAGGTTCTGAACCATTTTTGTCAAAACACCGTATTCGGCTGGGTGCTCTCGGGCGTCTATTCTTCGCAATAAACGCATCCGCAAGAAACGCAGCCGCCATACACGCATCTGCAGTCTCCATCGCGCAACAAATACTACTGAATTATTATTGATCGCGCAACAGAAATATTACTGAGTTATATTGATATAAAATGAAATGAACTGGATTAAATTACATATTGAATGCACATTACATATATGCAACCGTTACTATTTTTCTTCCTTTTTTTTTTAGGTGCACTCCATTAAGCATCCATCTTTGGACCTTTCCCTTTCATCTCTTTAATCCGGTTTACGTTGCAGCCGTTTTTGGTCGCTGCGAGATATCGCGGTTATAAATTCATCATATTTGTTGCAGTATCCTGCAAGGCGGGCGGGCGATGTTTAGGTCAAGGGATAACAGTCAACTGTTATCGAACCAGGGAGAGAAATTAAGAGAAAAAGAAAGAGAAAGGTCCAGGGAGTTTAGACAGAGAAAGCTAGTACAACTCACTTTCAATAAGCTATTAGTTTAAGCTAGTCATAAGTTAACTACACTGCAAATGCAGCTCCTCAGTTTGTCTCCAACATTCAAAGCAAAAGGTAATAAAGCGCTCCTACGACAATACTTCATTGGCTTGTTTTCTTATTCTGGTTTTCTCTTCTCGGTTACTCTGAGTTGTTGTTCCACAACAATTCTAAGTAAAATTCTATTTACAGTCCACTTCTCCAAGCATCCAGCCATAAGAAGCACCCGTTTTCACCGAAGGATTGTCCAAGGAAAAAACACAGTGTTAAAGTTATCGTTGCAAACAAAAACATTAAAAACGCTGAAAGCATACTTCTGTTATTTATCTTGTTTTGAGTACAAAAATGAATTCAATAAAGGCAAATTTTCCTTTTTTAAAACATATTTTTTTAACTGCGTTTTTTTTGACGATTTTTTAAAGTTCAATGCCGATTTTGACGATTTTTTCTGTTAAAAAGTGGCGGTTTTAGCCAAAAAAACATCTGGCAGCCCTGGTGCCCACCCCTGATTATGAAAGAGGGTTAAAATCGAATTAAAATGTTTTCGTTGAAAATAGCGTCCATCTTCTCGCACGCGGTCCTTTTATAACGTTCGACGCCATGATACAAGAAAGATAGCGCCATTTCGGGTACCGCTTTTTGAAGCATTCTCTCAGAGAGCGAAAATGACGAAATACATAAAAGAGAGAGTGGCATTGTTGTTGTTTCCCATGCTATTCTACGACTTTTTATCTTAAAATCCCAAAATTTCTTTTAATTTTTATTATTTATTATCGATTTTTGGATTAGTATGTAGAGAAATGTTGCAAGAAAAACTAAAAATTCAGGTTTCGTAAAATAATAGTGGTATTCAAGCAACAGTGCAAATCGCAGTGTGCAATATTTGCACTTGTCAAATTGCGTACAAAAAAAGCAGTGCAAATATTGCACACTGCGATTTGCACTGTTGCTTGAATACCACTAATAACTTTTTCATTCATATTTTGTTGTGCAAAGTTTCACTTGTGCGAGCGTTGAAAAATTTTCGTAAAAGCTCTTTCCTCTGGCTGCGATCGCATAGTACCCAGCCGGAATTGTGTACGGGAGGTGCTCGAACACGTGCATAGCACAACGAATGATGTGCACAGCACGGTGCTTACGGTTTGGTTTTTGATGTCAATATAGAATACTGGATATGAAGTGTATCTGTTGACATCGTGCATCTTATCACAACTCTGTTCACTTCGTGAATCGTTTCATGCACAAAACGTTTTAATTTTGGCCAACCTACTTCGTCATAACTTTGTGCTCACACACCATAACTCCCGGCTGGGAAGCTGAAGTGCGGACGTTTTTTGCTCTTGTTTTTGAAAAAAGCTCTTATGCGAATGAAACGAAAGCTTTTTTGAAATGAGCGCTACCATATTTTGTTATGTTAGTTTAATTTTCAGCATTTTTAATATTTATTTGGAGAATTTTTTTATTTTACCTATTAAGTGCATGGCATAGTAAGTAGTTATATAAAAAAAAATAAATACATGGTTAAAGATTTTTTATTTTCTATCAAACAGTATCTATGTTTTCCGAATTTTTCACAAAGGATATATGGCGTGGTATTGAATAAAGGGTTAAAATATTTCACTTATTATACCCAGCGTAATTTTATAACTGATTTCTTTGAAGGGTTTTTTTTTTGTGTGCAGGCTGGAAATATAATTTGGGATTTTTCACACATTTCTACAGGTCATTTGAGATTCAAGTATCAAGGCAATTCTTACTCAAAACCTCTTTTTAAACCCTGTTTAATTTGGCCAATTTTTTGGGGTGGATTGTTGGTGTCATAAAACAGAGTTCGCAACGGTCGTTTGAAACAAAGAAAGAATGATATTAAAGCGCCCTTTTAGGCCTTATTTTATTTTGGGAATTCGTATGAAATTGCACAGAACTAATTTTCTTTCACCTAAAATAATTAATCAAGTAATTCAAAAAAAACCTTCAATTATTTTCTCATAAAAACATATTTCAACCACAATCGTTTGATTGTGAATAATTAAATTCGTAGATTCAATTTAAGAAAACTTTTGTTATTCAAATTTTATACATAGTTTAAAATTAGAACTGCAATACAAAAAGCTTTCATTTCGTTCGCATAAGAGCTTTTGGTTTGACAACAGCGGAAAAAATTCCGACGTCATATAGAACTATAGCTGCAACTTCGGCCAAAAGCTATTACATGGTACACCACACTTTCTATTACGTGGTTCACCAGAACACTCGACTGATGGCGTGGTTCACCACAGTTTGACTTTTTCACCAAATCATGCCATAACGCGCCGAATATGGCCGAAGTTCTATATGTCCGACATTCCGCTCTCGATGTTATCGCTCACAGCGCCGAAAGCAAGTTTTACAAGCATATAGTAATATAGGGGACACTTGCAACAACAACCGAATTCCGTGGTTAACTAGTGATGCTATAACTTTGTGAGTATTCACTTAATTTTGTAACTAAACATACTTGCAATGAAAGTTTTTAATGTTTTCTTTTTAATGTAAATTTTTTTAAGGTTTTTATGATAGTTTATGCAGCGGTAACGCGCCGCGCCGCACAGTGGGGCAGCTTCATACATTTTTTGGAAAAAAGTAGTGGCCTAATGAAATAAAAATTGGCACACTTGGTTTTATAAATGTTAGTTACAAACACAAAAAATTGTCGAAATTGGTAAACCCCTAGGGTATAGCTTTGTATGGTAGCATCTGAAAGTCAACCGATTTTAACCAAACTCAGTCAAAATGTTGGCTATGCAGAAATATGGATGTCTGCCAAAAATTATTCAAATTGGTCAGACCCTAGGGGTACCACCCATCGGCCCATAGCTATAGCTTTTTTCGCTAAAATGCGTTGAAATTTGCATAACTCCGTTGCTAATGTTCTCACTAGGCCGGGTTAGGGTTATCGGCGAAACCCAGGGTTTCAAATGTCAAAACGCATATAAAAAAAATCATCTAACCCGAAAAAAAAACCCCGGGTTAACATTTAAATCTGAGGTTAGCGCAGAGTGGCATTTGAAAATTTCAGTTACATTTGCTAACACCGAATACAAAAACGGGTTTATATTTAATACGGCACTGACAGGGAAGCTTTCCCGTGCAGCAAATGAGAGGTGAAGGATGTGTTTGGATATGTTATTTTTGATCACAGGTCTTGGAACATTTTGTGATGCCGCTTTCATCATTAGCTCCATTAATCTATTTTGGTTCCTGCGGTTATTGCAATGGTCTTCTAATATTATTGCTTCCAATATTCCTTTGGCTTTTTCAGCTTCTTTAAACATTTCTAATAAAGCAAATTCCATTTTTTATTTGCAATTTCTCGATGATATAGTATATCAGATATACCTTGCGCGTTTTTTATATTTCTAACTCCCAAGCCGGACATTATCGCATGTAATGAAAACAGCGGCCATCTTCTAACAAACTTCATTAACAGTTAGGATTATTAGTAATGGAAGTAGCCGCAGTATGAATTTTCACCACTTCGGAAGTAGTGCAGAAGTAGTCCACTTTCCGGCTGGGTCATATGACGTTAGTAAACCCTAACTCGCTCAAAGCTGATATGAACGCTTTGAGTTAAAGTATCGGGTTAAGAACTTAACCCCTATAGTGAGAACATAGCATTAGATAATTTGTAAGTTTTTCAAAATATTGAAAAAATTTGGTGAGTTATATTGCTGAAACTGAAAGAAGAGACTCTTATCTTTCTTTTTATACCCGACACACTCTGTGTCGAGCGTATATTGCGTTTGTGTGGTTGTGTGTAACACCCAGAACCAGTCGAGATAGACCATATAAAAATATATATGGAAATGATCAGCGTCACCAGGAGGTTCGATTTAGACATGTTCGTCTGTCTGTCCGTCTGTTTGTCTGTCCGTCTGTCTGTCTGTCCGTCTGTCTGTCTGTCCGTCTGTCCGTCTGTCTGTATACAGTTAGCTTATCGAAGGAGTTGAGCTATCTCGATGCGTGCTCACGGGGACATGAGTAAGAACAAGTTCGAGAGTGGGCCCGATATGACCATATTTAGGGGTACCTCCAGTACTAGGGTCTGTTACGAAAACAACAAAAACTGCTCTAAAATCAAAGTTTTTCAAGATATTTTGATAAAATTTGGTATTTGAAACATGTTTAAGGGCAATTACTACGAATTAGAATTAGAAAATTGGAAAAGTGGGCGTGGCATAAGGGCGTTTTTCGAAAATTCTCTTCTACACCCGAAATTCAAATGGGACTAACGAAAAATGGCACTAATGCTTCGTTTGTAGCCACAAATATCCTCCCCAAAAAATTTTTTGGGCGGTCCATTATTAGGGTTACCTCCAATACTAGGGTCTGTCACAAAAATCTCAAAAAGCCCCAAAATTGGATTTTTCGAAATATTTCAATTAAACTATTTAAGCCTCCGATTATAGTTCAATAAAAATTGGAAAAGTGGGAGTGGAAAAGGGGCAGTTTTCATAAAGAAATTTAATAAAAGTCGGTATATGGGGCCCCTTATGGCCTTAAAACACTTCTTGATATAAAAAATTATTTGAATATATGTGTCTGTGTCGGGTATTCAATTATCAGGCTCGCCTGACTTTAACACCCTTACTTTGTTTTTTTTGCAGTGAGCCGGTGTAGGTTAAGGCGGCCAACTTTCGCCAGAGCCAATGCGGGACATAGCAATATTATTTTTTTCTGATAAAAAAAAGCAACAAAGAACCAAATAATAACATAGGGCGATTCCGCTATACACGATTCCGATAATAATTTTTTATTTACGATAAAAGTAATTTTTTTTCCGAAACTTTGTGAAAGTTAGAAGAAACAAAAACTAAACATAGATTAATCGTTTTTAAAAGTGAAGTGATTGCCAGGTAATTTGAATTGATTGCACCCGCGATTTTGATGTCAGATGTTGATGCAACTGTTTGTCATTTAAGCTTCTTGTGCGATTTACTACATATTTTGTTACTTTGATATGCCTCGACTAATAATATATGCTGAAAGCCATCGTCATAAGCATATAAAATATATGGTCATAAGTTTCCTAGAATTTTATGATTTAGCTCGCAGTACCTCTAAGAACATCTTCTTTAAATATGTGGCAAAAATAGAAATTAAAGAAAAGATAGCCATGTTGAATGAACAATGGGCGGGCTGAAACATATACCAAGCATTCAATCAAAACATTTCTTCCAATTTGAAGAGACTCGTAGCATTTCTGTGGTGTGCACCTCACGGTCTGATTTTAAATGCAAATTGGTTTTGAAGTCGCCAAAAAGCCCCACTAATACAGAAAGTGGTTGGAGTGATGACGACTTGGAGCCTCTTTCAAATCTCAAAATACGAAAAGAAACTCTGCATCCTGATATATCTGTGCCTTCAGTTTCGGATCAGAGAAAATCTTTATTACCCCTTAAAAAGAGATGGAGCGTTTTCGATTTTAACAGTGATTCAGATACTGAATTTTTAAATGACGAAACTCCATCAACGTCTTTTCAAGCTTCAGAATAATGACGATGAGCATGTTGTGAAACTCCTACTGTCCAAATTTCTGTTTTAAAAAGATATTTTTGCGATGGTTTGTATGCCCTCGTAAAATTTCTCTGCAAAACCGGCAAAAAAAAGACTGGTTGCACCCGCGATAATTTGAAGTTGCACCCGTGATTAATATAAAAATGAACAACTCTTTGTTTATATTTCTCTGGTTAACATTTTTCATTTCCTGTAGTTTGTTAAATATACATCTAACAAAATATTAAGGCATAACAGATAAAATGTATCACAATTAACAGATTTATGCGTTTTTTGTCTCTGATCTAGAAACGTAGGGCCAAATTTGTTGCACCCGCGATGGCAATTTAAATCATTCCCAAGACTTTAATAGTATTATTTTAAAATACTTGTGACCTAATATGGGCATTTCCACAGAAAGGTCTACCGGAAATGAAAATGCCCCAGTTCCTTAAAACAATTTTTGGGTATGTACTATCATAGTAACACATCTGAATTCCACTATTTAAGAAGATTGGTGGTTATAGTCAGCCCTCATTTCTGGAAAACATAGGTAAAGGCTTATTTTGTTGTACTTGTATTCTTTAAATTACCTTTAAAAGTGCTTTATCTATGAAATTTGGGCCATTTTAGTAACCTGATCAATGGAAGTTATCGTCCTTAATAATTCCAATCAGAAGAATCAACCAAAACAACAATAACAATAAATCTTTAACGAATAAGTTGATAATTATCTTCTAATTACGCAAGCTCAATAAAATATTGTTTTTGATAAAATTTATTATTGGCCCTTCTATTTATAATACCAGAATTGATGAATTGAAAGGAAAAAAGGTTAAAATAAAAGACTGTTTTCATGACAAAAACCCTTTTGAAAAAAAATGTCATGTCACGTAACGTATCATAATATGCCTCAATAAATAAAAAGTAAAAGGAATTTTCTGGATTAAAAGTTTTGACACGAAAACTGCAATATTTCTCGTCATTGTTCATGAAGTTTCCTTAAAAACCTCATATTATTTAGGAAGATTTTTGCAGTGCAGTAGATGAAGAAAAAACTGACTTCCGTTTTTTGTCACGTGCGCCTCAGCATTTAACAGAAAATATCTCTGGACCGCACATTCGCTGGCCAGCACATTTTACACCAATTATTCTACAGCTAAGGAACTGTCAGATAAGGGAGACAAGGAGTTGAAAAAATTGATACTTCACCGAAATTTTTTGCATCAAATGCGTACGACTGTCACGTGCGCCACTACGGAAATACCCATATGCAATGAAAATATTAAGATGTGGCCTTTTCAAGACTATTTTTATTAAAAATGTTTTTTATTTAGTTACATGAAACTAAAACATACGTGTAAATGTTGGACCCGCGATAATGGAATCGCCCCATAATAACCGATTTCATTTTCATATTTTTTTTATTTATATCTATTTATTTGTATTTGAATAATATCATATCAATCAACGAAATTTTTGGTGCTGCCATATATTCAACAATCCTCTCATTAACACACGTTTACACGGCATAACATGTTGCAACAACTTGCAAAGGGCAAGCCAATAAGTTAAAATTTTACACATACCAAAAATCAAATGGCAATGAAAGTTCAAGTCTTGTGGTTTGTGTGTAATACATCATGCGGGCGGGACATGCGGGACGTATTTGACGTATTGCGGGACATTTACGGAACAAAATTTAACGGGACTCAAAGCACGATTCCGGGACTGTCCCGCACAATGCGGGACGGTTGGACGCCCTAGTGTAGGTAGACGTAGCTACGTTTTTTCTTTCTCCAACAAAAATTGCAGGAACTTCATTTTTTAGCGCACTTTTGTATCGCACATATCTATTCAACCACTTAAGTAAATCAGTTAATTTATATTTTTTGTGAAAAACTTAATGCTATATGTAAATTATAATATAAATGAAACTGAATAAGCAAAAATTTCTTCCATATACACGTTACTAAATTACATGCAAATTTTCATTCAGTTTGCCGTCCAATTTTCAGCTGAAATCGCATAACTCTTTCGAAGGAAAAATATAAGATTTTACGGAAACAAATTTCATATTTCTCTTAGTCAAACTATCCTTTATCAAACTGCATCATTAGATTTTTGAATAGCATTAGTCGAAAAAGTGACTTTTTTCCGCAAGTTCTTCGCTGTGCAACCGCTCGTGTGCAGGGTTCGGACTATACTCCGATCGGAGTAGATCTACTCCGTTTTTTAAAAATTTTTGAAATCTACTCCGCCACTACCCACATACCTCAAATGTACTCCGATTTGTTCACTTCACCAAACTGAAAATAGTTTTGTCTATGTCACGATTTAGACGTAATGAGAACGAGTTTTTTGTGTTACCTCGTTCGCAAAGAAATTGTTGTTTTCCATATGAGTCGTTCAGTGGATAAAGGGAATCAGTCCAAAAATTTTAAATCGAGATAAACGACAGAACAGTTGACGTTGACTTTTAAAGGTAGTTGTTACAACAAAGTTCAAAACTAAAATTGCAAAATTAATTATTAGGGCTTCTTTTACAATTTGTAAATATATATAAAAATAAAAAAAAAAAGAGGAAGTGCATCCACGCTTATTCTCAAAAACGCCAAAAATGGACACATTCCCTTTATCCACTTAACGACTTATATAGATGTCTCTGTATTTAAATGTTGACTGATGGAGACAAAATATATAAGTAATATGTAAATGTAAGTTATAAATGTTTACTTCAAATAAATTGTAGACCTTTTTTTTTTTTTTTTTTTTTTTTTGTTCGAAAATGAGAAATTCCAATTTGCTGCCCAAAAATTCATTCTACTCCGAAATGGGTCTTCTACTACGAAATGGGATTTCCCTAGTCCGAGCACTGTATAGTACTATAGGTCTAACTGTCGACGTCGAAAGGCCTCTGCCGCTAATAAGAAAACTCCCCATTAGGCAGGGATAGGAAACTCAACTCTTTCCAGAAATTCACCAAAAAGCTTCCAACAAAAACCTTAAGCAGGAATAGGAAATTCAACAAATTCGAGAAATTCACCAGAAAGCTACCAACAACAATACGGGCAGACAAAAAGTGGCACTATGATGCCACTTGCAAGAAAATTATAAAAGAAACACGGCGTCGGCTCTGTTTATTATATTGCTTGAAAATATCATAATTGAAACTTTACTAAATGTATTACGAAATGTTTTTGCTCAATGTGCACGAATGTGTTCATTTTGTAATAAATTGACAAACATTTTTGAGTACGGCTACGAATTTGATTGTACATAGAATTTAGTATTTTCGCTGAAACAGTGTGATCAAAAAGTTAAGTGGACAGGGTAGAACTAAAAAAACAATTTATTTTTCTCCTTAATATTGAGTTTCCTTGATTAGTTTTATGTTTTTCAAGATTTTCATATCATTTTATGATTTTGGTAGATATTTTATATGTAATGAACTCGAAAATCTCCAAAATTAAAAATAAAAGTGGCAATGCATTTCACCACAGCAGAGCTACAGATTTCGCTGCCATAGCGTGCTTCTCTTTTCCTCATGCTATATGCATATGTTGAAGCAGCGTAGCTCTAACACATTGCAGGGATTAGGAAGAAGAAGAGTTAGACCCATAGTCCTATATGGCATGAATGCTTCTGGAGGTAAGACCTATGTCCATATATTACTATATATGTCACTCTCATAGATTTTGGGCGGGACATTTCGCGCCAGTTAGAAAGAGATGTTACTCGGCAGGAAAAAAAAGAGCGAGAGAGAAATACTTTTGGTGAGTACCTAAGTGAAAAATGCTCATTTTGGTGGGTACCCAAGACCGTGGTGGGTACCCAAGACCGTGTTGAAAAGAGCCAAAATAGAAACGGCTCCTGAGTGACATATATAGTTATATATGGTAATGGTTAAGACGTTCGCCCAGCGAAGTGGAGGTCTGCGGTTCAAGGCTCGGCCGAGGCTAGAAAATTTAAAGAGATGCAAGAGAAAAAGATTTAAATAGAAACAAATAAATAAAGAAAAAATATAATAATTTAATAAAAATAAAAAATATTAATAAAAGAAGATAAAAAAAAAGTCAAAGCAAAAAATAAATTTTTTTTCCCAGTCGTTGGTGACAGTTGATTTAACCGCGAGACAGTTATATCAACCACCAGGTAGTTATGTCCTTATTGACTGTGTTTGTACTGTTGAATTGACCGCTACTACACATAAGCTAAGAATTAACGGTGAACTCGGTTATTTTAACCTGCTTTTTCAGTTAATATAACTACCTTTTTCTCTCGGTGTATAGCTACTATGTAGACTTAAGCTTTCGCTGAAAAAATTGCGACATCGCTATATTTATGGTCATCATCCTACACATTAGAAAAAAACACTCTTTCTCTTATTCTCATATCTGTATACAAAAAAAATATTATTTTTTTTTTTGCTTCTTCCGATTGTGTATTTTGCCGCCAAATAAAGTCGTCACTTAAGGTTAAAATTTGACCACCATTCGCGAAATTCGCAAAAATTTGATTTTCACTATTTTGAATTGAGTATTTCGCAGCTAGACATAATGTCCTTTATCGGTTAAAATTTGACCATGACCACCATTCGCCAAAATTTTGTGCTTAATAATAATCTCGAATTTTAGAAGCTAAATCGAAGAACAGATAAGTTATAAATAGATATCCAAGCTAGAACAACGAAAACGGCAGGAATTTTTGTTAAGGTAATGTTTTAGCATATTTTAGGCTGAGGAAAAGGTATGTGTGCAATCGGCTTTGCCGATGTAAACTTCTTTACGTGTTTTTAACTGAGACTGACACTAGATGCGAAAAGAAGTTCCCATTTTCATTCAGCGCTTCGAACGAAATTTTTCATAGACGATTCGGGTTCGATATCAAAATTCAATTAATCATATTCAGGATCGACAAAAAAAAACTGACGAAGGAACAAAATTTGAGGTTTTGGCCTCAATCGATTTTCAGTTCGGTTTCTTCACGCCTATGATTTCCAAAATGAGTTTCATTTTCAAGGGCCCTCTCCCAGCTCTGTAAGGAATCTCAGCAGGAAATTTCTAAATATTCCTTAAAGGGAAAAACGTAGCATAATTTCATTTATTAATGCAATAGTGACGATCTATTTATTTTATGTCAAGACGTTTCTTATAATCGAAAATTATTGATTTCATTTATCCATTTCTGAAAATTACACATTGAACCTTGTTAAATCCATTTAATTTTTTTCGAACTTGGCTTTGCTGTCAAAATTCCTTTCAGAAAGAACGGAAAATTCAATATTTCTAACAGAAAAATCTGTGTTACCGTGTTTTATTTACAGCAAAAAAGGGAGCGAAAACAGAAACTACTCTTTGATGAACTGGAGATTGTTAACAGAAAATTTCTGACACAAAATTCCTTCAGCATATCTTAAGCTTTTTTTTATATGAAGTTTTTTCATTTCTGACAGAGCTGGAGAGGGCCCTTCATGCTTGAATATTGCAAAGGAATATAACAAGGTACATTTAATGATTGTATACTATTTGTAAAAACTCAGAGGATTAGCAAAATTGAGTATAAGACGCAAACCAACAAATTTTTGCGCTCACGTTTTTCTTCGAGCGCAAATATTTAACACATTAAATAAACAAACCATTAAATAAAAGTATTATAGAGAGTTTCCCCATCGCACTCAAATACTGGTTTCGGAGTTTTGGCTTGCAAATTTATATTGCACCGGAGCGCCATCTGTTGGTATATCTCGGTTTTAACCCATGCCTGCAAAAGAGCTTTTGTTTGGCAAAAAAGCGAATAAAAAGAGTATTAACAAAGAGTATATTCGAGTTTTTCTCTTGAATTCCATTTTTTTCTCTTGAGTGCAAAATGTGTTCTCATATTTTTTATGTTAAATTAGACTTTTGGCTTGCTCAATGTGGGCGTGTATGTTTTTTATGCCACAATTTTTTGGTTATGTATTTCCTTTTTTTATTGTGCATAAAATACGCCCTCTTTTCGATGTTGTTAATGCTTCTTCATTTGTTTTTGTTATGATTCGTTGTTTGCGCTTTTTATGGCTGCTTTTCAGTTTATTGCTGTTTACTCAAACTTCTTATTGTGCATTCATGTGTTTTTTTTTTTTAAAGCGATGTTGTTATTGTTTGAATCTTTGATTATGTGTTGGTATGTTGTCTGCACCAATTGAGATTCCAGAATTAATTACAAGAAATTCAGGAGACATTGTTTTTTTTAATCGTAGGTATGTATGTACATATATATGTAGGTATGTATATAATATTCGACATTAAATGAAAACTTAAGGGCTGTTGTGAGACTTTAAATTATTTCACCATTATAAGAACTTTAGATTTTAATTTGTTTGAAGCAAATAAATGACTCACCCGGAAAGTGCTCTCGACGCACTCCAAAATTTATGCCGTATTCTTCAATTCCCAACGGCGTTGCTGTTTCGCTGAAACCTTGTTCAATTTTTATTGTTGAGCCTAAGTCGGACGCGAGCTGTGCTGGCACTTGACCACCGAATGCCCCTTCCGTTGCGTCACCATTCGAATGACTGAGGAATTGTGTAGCATCCGAATGATGCGGTTGATGGAAGGATGTTACCACAAATGATGGATACGATCGATATTGCGCGTAGTCTGTGTGCGGATGTGCCAGTTGTGGTCCTTTGTACCAGGTACCATGCATAATCATTTGAACTATATGCCCAATTAAAAGTGGTCGTAGCTACTCAGCTGCCTTTTATTCTTATCTTAATTGTTGTTTATTCACGTTTCACATTGTTAAGGTTATAACTGCCAGCTTGCACTTAAAATATGTTGCTTCCAAATTATGGAAAGATTTTTGTAACATTATCGTTACTGCAAGATGCATCAAAATATTCAATTTTGCTATTAAAGTGGAATTTTAACTCATTTAATTAAAGTAGTTTTTTTTTGTTCCAAATTGCAAAGCAATTCTGAAATTAGGTTACGGAATTTTACCTCACAAGACTCCACATGTTCGACCTGTTGTTGAGGTGGAAATTTATGAATGACCAATGCTTCAAATTGCTGTTGAATCGAAATGGAAATTGAAGTAAGTGAAGTTCTTTGTTTTCCTATTACACGTGGTATCACAAAATTGCATACAAAATTTGACAGTTTTATGAACTTCATTCAGCTTACACGGTGTAAATGCGTTGCATGAGGACCCTTATTATTCTTTTTTTTTGGCGACACTTATTTCCGACGATATCACGAAAAAAAAATAAATTATTATAAAAATGGACGCCGTCCTCCTCGAGCTACGCCCACAAATTAGCCCAAAATTAAGGGTTTATCGTAACCTGTGAAGTAAAAAGCGTAGAAGCTTCAAATTCGCAACATAGCTTGACCACAGCGAATGAAAGGTGTCAGAAAAAAATGTATGTGGCCCGCCCACTGCCACGCCCACAAATGGAGATTTTTTGTTACTTCCGAAGTAAATGGCGCAGAAGCTTTAAATTCGCAACATAGGTTGACCAAGGTGAACGAAAGGTGCAAGAAAAAAAAATTTTGTAGCCCGCCCCCTGCCACGCCCACAAATGGAGATTTTTCGTAACATAGTGTGCCAATAATGTCGAGACGCAGGGTATTTCAAAGTCGGGCTTGACCGGCTTTAGCTTTCTTACTTGTTTCTACATGTGTTTTGGTATAGGAACTTTACTTGCTGCTTTAAAGCGTAGAGCCCTTCAGCGTACATGAAAGTATTAGTGATGTTGCGATAATCGCATTCGCGAATATTCGCATTATTTTATGTAGATTGATTTGATATGTGTATTTGATTTGAAGATTTAAAAAAACCATCAAAAAGTTTAAGCTAGGCTGAAGAGTATAAGCCTCAATTTTTTTTTCAGTTAATTTTATTGAATTTTTTTTTATTTCTAGTCAGTTATGAAAGAATTTTCCTTTTATTACAAAAGTTAAATATTTTTTTTGTTAACAAAAATAATATTTAGACGGCGTTCTTTTAAGCACTTGACATGTCGCACCCTTGCTAATAAATCGGCACAATTAAAAATTTTTTTAATCAATTTTTTATACCCGACACACTCTGTGTCGAGGGTATATTGCGTTTGTGTGGTTGTGTGTAACACCCAGAACCAGTCGAGATAGACCATACAAAATGTATATAGAAATGATCAGCGTCACCAGGAAATTCGATTTAGACATGTCCGTCCGTCTGTCTGTCTGTCTGTCCGTCTGTCCGTCTGTCCGTCTGTCTGTATACAGTTATCTTATCGAAGGAGTTGAGCTATCTCGATGCGTGCTAACGAGGACATGAGTAAGAACAAGTTCGAGAATGGACCCGATCGGACCATTTTTAGGGGTACCTCCAGTACTAGGGTCTGTTACGAAAATCACAAAAAACTGCTCTAAACTCGAAGTTTTTCAACATATTTTGATGAAATTTGATATTTGAACATGTTTCAAGGCAAGTAATACGATTTCCAAAAATTTTAAAAGTGGGCGTGGCAGAAGGGCGTTTTTCGAAAATTGTCCCCTTCACCCGAACTTCAAATGGGACTTGAACGAAAGCTGGCACTTATGCTTCTTTTGTAGCCGTAAATATTCTCCCAAAAAAATTTCCTAGATCGGTCCATTATTAAGGGTACCTCCAGTACTAGGGTCTGTCTCAAAAATCTCAAAACTGCCTCAAAATCGGACTTTTTCCAAATATTTCAATGAAACTTAGGATTTGAGCGTATATCTAAGCCTCCGATTAGAATTCCATAAAATTGGAAAAGTGGGCGTGGCAGAGGGGCAGTTTTCATAAAGAAATATAACAGGTATTGGGCCCCCATATGGCCTTAAACACCTCTTGATATTAAAAATTATTTGAACACGTGTGTCTGTGTCGGGTATTCTATTGTCAGGCTCGCCTGACTATAACACCCTTACTTGTTTTATGTTCGATTTCAATTTTCGGTAAGAAACTCAACACCTAGAAAATTAACGCTTATATTGACTGAAGCAGCAGTCAATTGAGATTAATATAAGTTTAGAAAATATATTATTTCTCCTTAGTTTTAAGAGAGATTTGATGATGTTCGAGAAATGCGAAATTTTAAATTGTGCCGATTTAGTAGCAAGGGTGCGATGTGTTGTTAAAGAAATTCTGATATGTGCCTCAATAACGCAGCTAAAAACAAGTAAGGGTGTTATAGTCAGGCGAACCTGACAATAAAATACCCGACACAGACACACATATTGAAATAATTTTTTATATCAAGAAGTGTTTAAGGCCATAAGGGGCCCCATATACCGACTTTTGTTGAATTTCTTTATGAAAACCACCCTTTTGCCACGCCCACTTTTCCATTCTTTTTTTTTTCTTATCGGAGGCCTTAATATACACTCAAATTCTAAGTTTCAGTGGAATATCTCAAAAAAATCCGATTTTGGGGCACTTTTGATATTTTTGTGACAGACCCTAGTACTGGAGGTACCCTCAATAATGGACCGACCAAAAAAACTTTTGGGGAGGATATTTGCGGCTGCAAACGAGGCATAACTGCTAACTTTCGTTCAAGTCCCATTTGAATTTCGGGTGTAGGAGAGAGTTTTCGAAAAGCGCCCTTCTGCCATGCCCACTTTTCCAATTTTTTTAATTCATAGTAAATTGCCTTTAAACATGTTCAAATACCAAATTTCATCAAAATATCTTGAAAAACTCCAACAGAAGAGCAGTGTTTGTTGTTTTCGTAACAGACCCTAGTACTGGAGGTACCCCTAAAAATGGTCCGATCGCGTCCATTCCCGAACTTGTTCTTACTCATGTCCCTGTGAGCACGCATACCGAATTTCGTCAAGATAGCTCAACTCCTTCGATAAGAAAACTGTATACAAACAGACAGACGGACAGACGTGATTTATAAAAACGGGTTAAGCAAACATGGCCGCCAGCGCCCTGCTGCGTGCACCAATATTATTTCGAGGATAATGCAGAAAATGTAACGCTTTAAGAGAAATTTACTTCCGCTTTCAAATCTATCCAATCTGGTGATAATTTTGTTCCAGATGTTTGTGTGATTCTGTTGATGTAGTGGAAAAATATTTGGTTTAATTAGGGAAAAAAACCAATGTATTGAGAACAGAGCACAACTTATATACATAAAAGATTTTCCGTAATTATCGTATAAATGGAGACAGGCCACGATGAAAAGGTGGAAATGTTCATACCCTATCAGAATTTCGCCAATCATATAGAAGAAATTTGCTTGAAAACCTATTCTTCTAAGTTTCCTAATTATTATTTAAATGTAAGGTATATTATTATCTACTTTTTTCCCAAAAATAACCTTTGACTGAACGGGGATTTTAATTGAACAACATCGGATAAAACTTCTATATTCCACCCCTTGCTACGCCCACAAAAGGATATTTTTCATAATTTCCGATATAAGAGACCTAGAAACTTCAAATCTAAAAGATAGGTTGATCAAGGCGAATCAAGGGTGTAGGATAGTTTATGTGGTTCCGCCCACTGGCACGGCCCCAAATTAAGATTTTTGGTAGCTACCTTGCAGGTAGTTTCGGCCTCAAGAAACATTCTTGAAGTCAAGTAATTTTTAATACAAAAAATACTTATATTCAAAAATCTGTTAATCAGTGCCGTAGCAACCATAGGGGAAAGAGGGGGCTTTGCCCTGCCCCCCACGCATTTTTGTTTTTGCCCATGAATAAAATTGAAAAAATAATTTTTCCCCCCACGCAAATTGGAAAAATAATTTTGCCCCTCACGCAAAACAGAATTGCTACGGCACTGCTGTTAATGATTATAGATCGAATTGCCTTAAGGCTGGTTGGATTTTCATATTTTACTTGTTAGAAATATAAAGCGTCGTGTATATTTTACCGTTAAAGCTACGAGTTTTAAACGGCAATTTCACGCATGCAAACAGATGAACAAATTGCAAAAACGGAAATATTTTACCAGAACAATAAGGAAACCTGCTTAGTAATCAGTTGCAACTTTCCTAATATTTTTTTATTTCTTTAATGTTAACGTTTATGCCACATTAAAAAATTCCAACTCAATTAAAGATATTTTGTCAAAAAATTTTTGACCTTATGACCAGAGTGAGTAAAAAAAGCCCGAAAAAAACCCAAAAATAAGCGCTATAAAAAGCTCGAAAAAACAAGAAAAATAGTCCGAAAAATATGCAGTTAAAATTTATTTTTTATTCAGTGGACTTATTAAAATATATGACTAGATGTTGTTTTACATTTTCAAAAAAAAAATGTTGGCGCTTCTCGATTAATAGAATTTTATACTATGAAAAAGATCGTTCAACGTCTGAAGAGGTACACTGAAAAAAATTATAGCACCATGTGCTATATTTTGTGAGCGCTAATTGCTATAACTATAGTAGAAAATGGGATAGTAGATCTTTCTTACTGCGTCTGCTATATTTTATACGAAACTTTAATAGCTGCTATTGCTATAATTTAATATAACCCGTGCTACACCAATAGTAGTTTATGCTATTATTGGTCATAGTTTTTGCGATATGAACATAATATCTACAGATATAAAATATAGCTACTCCGTGCTATAGCATTTGGTAACTGGCCTAGCACAAGCGACTGAGAAAAAAGAAAAATTTTATTTTGTGTTTTGACTTTTTTATTTATTTATTTTAATTAATTTATTATATATTTTTTTTTTGTTCATCTTTTTTTTATTTTAAAATTTCTTTATCTTATATCTCCTTAAATTTTCTCGCCCCCACCGTGCCTCGAACCGCTGACCTCCAGTTTGGTGGGCGAATGTCTTAACCATTACGCTAAACAAACGAATTTAATGTCTTGGTCAAAATGCTCACTTGAGTTAATGGTTGCTCAGGTCTTGGGAAAAGTGCTTAAAAATTTTTTTCACTCCAAAAATTAATTACTTAAAAATAAACCCATTACAAAAAAAAAATAATATAGTAACCTTAAAAATTTAGGGGAAAATTTTTGTCTTCCCAAACAACTGAACTTTGAACAAAAAAAAAACTGTAATTTATAAAATAAAGTAAAAAAAAAAAAATTTAAGGAATATCCCCGCCGCCAACATGGATCGAACCCCGAACCTCTCGACTCTTATTTTATAGTTTGGACCACCAAGCTATCAAACACTTTTCGGGGAGTTGATCAGAATGCGAACTTAAAGCAGTCAACAGGGAGGAGCAGATAGAAGGGAGAATTGCGAAAATGAGAGCACATTTCAAGGCATAGTAGAGAGCGAGAGAGAGTAAACGAGAGCGAATTTGAATAGAGAGAAATTGAAATTAATATAATTTACTCATTATAGCTGCATATGCTATGTAAATAGCCGCAGATGCATTACAATCATTCTCAGCTATAATAAGTAGCTGCATATGCTATGCAAATAGCCGCAGATGCTTTAAAATCATTCTCCTACAGCTAACAGGTTGGCTGATAAGTCCCCGGTCTGACACATAGATGGCGTTGCTAGTATTAAATGCATATTATTTTTATATAGTGGCAACCTTCAAATGATTCGTGTCAAAATTTGACGTCTGTAAGTCAATTAGTTTGTGAGATAGAACGTCTTTTGTGAAGCAACTTTTGTTATTGTGAAAAAAATGGAAAAAAAGGAATTTCGTGTTTTGATAAAATACTGTTTTCTGAAGGGAAAAAATACAGTGGAAGCAAAAACTTGGCTTGATAATGAGTTTCCGGACTCTGCCCCAGGAAAATCAACAATAATTGATTGGTATGCAAAATTCAAGCGTGGTGAAATGAGCACGAAGGACGGTGAACGCTGTGGACGCCCGAAAGAGGTGGTTACCGACGAAAACATCAAAAAAATTCACAAAATGATTTTGAATGACCGTAAAATGAAGTTGATCGAGATAGCAGAGGCTTTAAAGATATCAAAGGAACGTGTTGGTCATATCATTCATCAAAATTTGGATATGAAAAAGCTCTGTGCAAAATGGGTGCCGCGCGAGCTCACATTTGACCAAAAACAACAACGTCTTGATGATTCTGAGCGGTGTTTGCAGGTGTTAACTCGCAATTCACCCGAGTTTTCGCGTCGATATGTGACAATGGATGAAACATGGCTCTATCACTACACTCCTGAGTCCAATCGACAGTCGGCTGAGTGGACAGCGATCGGTGAACCGTCTCCGAAGCGTGGAAAGACTCAAAAGTCCGCTGGCAAAGTAATGGCCTCTGTTTTTTGGGATGGGCATGGAATAGTTTTTATCGATTATCTTGAGAAGGGAAAAACCATCAACAGTGACTATTATATGTCGTTATTGGAGCGTTTGAAGGTCGAAATCGCGGCAAAACGGCCCCATATGAAGAAGAAAAAAGTGTTGTTCCACCAAGACAACGCACCGTGCCACAAGTCATTGAGAACGATGGCAAAAATTCATGAATTAGGCTTCGAATTGCTTCCCCACCCACCGAATTCTCCAGATCGGCCCCCAGCGACTTTTTCTTGTTCTCAGACCTCAAAAGGATGCTCGCAGGGAAAAAATTTTGCTGCAATGAAGAGGTGATCGCCGAAACTGAGGCCTATTTTGAGGCAAAACCGAAGGAGTACTACCAAAATGGTATCAAAAAATTGGAAGGTCGTTATAATCGTTGTATCGCTCTTGAAGGGAACTATGTTGAATAATAAAAACGAATTTTGACAAAAAAATGTGTTTTTCTTTGTTAGACCGTGGACTTATCAGCCAACCTGTTATATTCATTTACTAACAAAATATAGCTATGTTGGCTATGTTTGTTTGAAATCAAGACATTTCGCTAGCTGAAATTCATATAAAATATAGCAAATGCAGTAATAACGCCGTTGCTATAGTTTATAGCAAGCAAGTAGTAGTTCTGTTTTTTGAGTGTAAGGGGCAAAATTGTAAAACACACTCAAACGTTAACACGCCATCGAACGTATACGCCAGCATTGGACACAGCCCTTAAAAGATCTTTTATCGGGCATGTGATTGGATTCGTTCGGGAATTTCGTTCCTCCAATATTTTGAAGAATGTATGGAAATTTTGAAAGAAATGACATTGTCAAAAACAAAAGAGCGGCTATACTATAAAATTTTCGAATTAAAAAATTTCGAACATATTAGGTGTAGTAAAAAGAAATCCATTATTTTTGCATTAAATTGAGGGCTTTATTTAAGATAGTTAGAATGACCCGATTTAGGTCAAATATGCGCCGTTTTGTTCGATAACTTGTTGCCATTTTAAAGGTAATTTCATTATGCCTCTCCCATAGAAGCCCTCGTTCCTATTAGCAAAAAATTGAGACAGTCGAATTTCAGAAGCCTCTCTTGAAGCGAATGTTTCACCAGCAAAATTGTTCGCCAAGGACAGGAACAGATGGTAATCACTTGGTGCCAGGTCCGGACTATAAGGTGGATGCAGAAGAACCTCCCAACCAAACTCCCGGAGCTTCTGGCGAGTCACTATCGATGTGTGTGGCCTGGCGTTGTCCTGATGGAACACAATTCCTCTCCTATTGGCCAAAGCTGGCCGCTTATGGGCGATTGCTTCCTTCAGACGGTCCAATTGTTGACAGTAGAGTTCCGAGTTAAGAGTTTTGCCGTATGGGAGCAGCTCATAGTAGATAATTCCCTGCCAATCCCACCAAACACACAGCAAAAACCTTCCTGGCCGTCAATCCTGGCTTGGCCACCGTTTCCGCCGGTTCACCGTGTTTCGACCACGACCGTTTTCGCTTGACGTTTTCGTAAGTGACCCACTTTTCATCACCAGTCACCAACCGCTTCCGAAATGGGTCGATTTTGTTCCGGTTCAGCAGCGATTCGCAGATGGAAATTCGGTCTATGAGGTTTTTTTGCGTTAACTCGTGTGGCACCCATACATCGAGCTTCTTTGTGTATCCAGCCTTATTCAAATGGTTCCAAACGGTTTTTTGTGCAATCTTTAGCTCTTTTGCAATCGAAACAGTGCTAACATGACGGTCGGACTCGATAATTTCCATGATTTTATCGACATTTTCGACAATTGGCCTTCCAGTGCGTGGTGCATCCTTGACATCGAAGTTACCGGAACGGAATCGACGAAACCAAAATTGCGCACGATTGGGTGTTACAGTATCAGGTCCATAAACGCTATTCACATTTTCAGCCGCCTGGCTTGCATTTTCTCCCTTATCGAAGAAAAACTGTAAAATGTAGCGAATTTTCTCTTTGCTGATGTCCATCTTTGACAAGCTCTCAAACAAAACTGAATCAATCAATCAAAAAAGTGTCAAAAAAGCTTTTTTTAGTAGGAACTGTCATCTTTCTAATGCCCCTAGCGGAACACGATCGGACTTATACAACGCGAGATGCAGATAAATAACGCCATCTATTGGAAAATTAATGGATTTCTTTTTACTACACCTAATATTTAAATTCCCGAGTATTTATTCCAATTTTCCGGGGAAATGAATTCCCGGGAATCCAATCACACACCTGTATGACTCGAGTCATTGACAAAGGAAAGCAATAAAGCAGAAATAAAAACAGCTCAACATTGTTGATTTTTTTCGGAAATTAGGTAGGAAAAGGCATTTAAAATAGTACAATTAACCAAAAATATGGGAAATATGCACAAAAAATAGTTTTTGGCAAGAAAATAGCTCGCACTACTAAAATATGCAAAAATAGTAAAAAGTAGCTCGCACTACTAAAATATGCAAAAATAGTATGACGTATGCAAAAACAAGCATTTATTCACTCTGCTTATGACAATGACTTTGTGGCCATTGTGGTGATGTTTTGCAAGTAATGTGTTCCCTGTGAACATAATGCCTAAAATCCAATGTGAAATAAAAAGGACACAAGATTTACTCGTTATAATATCTCTTACTTATTTACTACACAATATCGTTTATTCTAGCTCTTGACATAAACTCTAGACTACCCTATTTCCCTACATTTTGAAAACACCTCAGATCCTCGCTCTAATCCCCTAAACTTATAGAAATCCCATTTACAAACTTACATGATATGTTCTTAACTCTTGCAGCTAAAATTCGAAAAAAAATAAAAAAAGGTCCAAGATGTTGTAATTGTGCCTTAACCATTTCACCACCAGTGCTACACTCAGAGCCGGCCTTAGCGTTCCCGGCGCTCTGGGCGAGATTGCTTTGACGCCCCCTAACTGCAACTCACACAAATACACAAGAAGGCAATCGATATGATGAGAAAAGAATTTATTTACAGTTTATTTTTTATAAGTTAATTAAAGGCACCCTATTTACCGAATAAGTTTTAAAATCTAATATAATTTTCGAGTTTTAAATTTTTTTATTTAAAAAAGTATTTAGTGTTGTTGTATAAGAATTTAACTTATTAGAAAAGGGAAATTTTCGAAATCTATATTTTTGTTAAAAGAAAAGTTCATATAGAACTTGTGCTGATGATCTCCAATACAATCTCCTTTACTTTTGAATGAAAATCGATGTTTCGGCTTAAGCCAGCCAGTTAAAATATTTACTAAAATTTATATATACAATTTTTTCAATGGCGTGATTTTTGAGATACATACATACATACATATGTAGAAGGGATTGTTTTTTAATTTGACGGCAAAAATAATTGGAATGTAGAATAGAAAACTTTTGTTTACAAAAGCGCAGGATTAAAAT